>OX244028.2:11016349-11298849 GCA_945859785.2 Tridacna gigas
ATCATATCAGTCATTTAAGCCACATTTGTTATCTACAAACACTTTCAAACTGAAGAATACTAAAAATTCTGTTGCTTGTACAAAGTAAGGGAATGACCACTTAAATGAATGGCTGGTGAAAAACTTATTCATTTGGTTGATTTACTGATTGCGTAATTGATCTGGAACTGATAAAACTTAATCATTTGTTGAAATAGCCGCTGCTGTACCATCAATTATTTATAAATGTACTGATTATAGCAGAGTAAGTGTTTTTTTCACTGGGCAATAATTTTCCTTGATTTTGTGGGTAGATAGTCCACAAATTCAAACTCTCAATGAAAGATTAGTCTGCTCAAATTGAGTTGTGTTCAGCTTTCATTGCTCATAATTATACAGGGAAAAACTCAGCGCCTCAACAAATAATTGATTGATTTTCATTTATTCACCGTTGCCACCGGTTGACTACATAGGCAACCCCCCCACCCAGAATACTGGTAGTTATGTTACAGTAGACAGCAAAAGATACAGAATGAAGCCCATCCTAAGTTACATCTGGTTCTTTACCACACACGTAACGCAGGTTTAAAGTGTCATCCAAAGAGATCGTCAGTCAATTTAGTTGGTCAGCCATGAGAACCAAACCTATACCATCAAGTGCCAATTAATAGTCATCCGTAAATCTCATGCTCTAACACTTGAGCTTTTCAGAAGGTCATCTCAAGTGATGACTGAGCAAGGTACACTAGGTTATGAATCTGATACCTTGACCTTAATCAAGCATCAGAGGACCCCCGTCGGATGACTGATCAGCCATGTTACATACAAACAATACATACCATAGCTTTAGTGAATGTATCATCTAAGGACACCTGTATTTTGGCTATCACCATGTCTAGTATCAATATGGACGTCAGTCCTGGTAGCTTTTCTACTGGGAGGATGTCATTCTGGCTTGTCAGAGGAAGGGAACCGATCTACATGAAATATAGAGCATACATGTACACCAAAATGTAGGCAAACTGTAAAAAAAAGTATGGGGCCAAATATACAGTGTGTCCTAGAAGGTGCACACCATCCTGACTTTCATTTTTGTTTCAGATTTCATACTGATTTCAAAAGATTGATTGATTGTATGGTGTTAAATGCCATTTTCAACAATATTTCAGTTATACTGCAACAGATAGTGCAACTATCCATGCTTTCCTGGAAATTTCTTTTACCAGAATTTTGCACAATATTCTTCCCAAGCCACTGGCTGCTCTCCCACATATCCATTGTCAAAATAATGATCAGTGGTGAGAGAGGATTGAATCCCATAGTAATGACTATCATTAATCCCAGAAAGAAAGTGACCAGGCTCACGATTCAAATCAGCAACCCCCTAGTCTCAAATCTTGTATGCTGGCAACTGCACAACTGGGCTCGGTACAAAATTAATATTTCTCCTCTCAACAAGTATATCATGTGACAAAAACAGATGACCATTAGCAAGTGGATGCTTTGTTAAGTCTTAACCCTTTACAAAAAAAAAAAACTGAGTTGTAACAACCTTGAGGATGAAAGCTATTTAAAACACGGGAAGAAGAGAAAATGCTTGTATTTTGGTCAGCATTTTCTCCTCTTAACATAATATTTTCTACCCTACCAGAAACAAATTTCATCATTAACAAACTAGAGGAAGAAGGAAATTGTAGGAAAACAAGAGAATGCTGGCAACTAGCATTTATTCCTTTCCCCACAATGTTTTCTACCATATCAAAGACAAATTCCCTTGTAAAAGGAACCTTTCATCACGTCTCCAGCAAATGCTTTCAATTTTGAGAAGTCTAAAATTTTGTCATTTGGTAAAGAGTTATAACGACCTCGCCCCCCTCCCCAGTTGCAAATTAAAGTCAATTTTGACCAGAATATCTTCAAGAAATATCGGACAGTGTACATCAATGATCAGATTGCACATTCTGTGCTGTCTCATCTTCATCTACACTGTCTGCAAAAGCATCTTATGTTTCCCTTCACAATGTAAGACACCAACCTGATCCTGTATAAAGTTCATGGCCAGTCTCACATCATACTGAACTGTATTGGCTGTTTTACTGGCCGATGTGAGCAGTGACTCGGCTTGCTGTGTGGTCAGTCCCTGTTTGACTATGTTGTCCTGAAAAAATATATGGTTGTTATTTTCAGGAAATAATTTTGCTCTTTTCAAAATTACAGTAAGGGTAATGTTCTGTGGTTTGTACTTCTTTGACTATCTAGTCTGGTGAAAAATACATGCAACATATTTCAAACTGAATAGAGACAACAGATTTTTATTGGTGCTGACAACATTTGGCATTTTATTAGATTCATCTTATTTGCAGTGTTTTATTTTAGCTTTTTTTATTTGTACTGCCAAAATCAATCATCCTTATCAATTCTCTGGATCCATATTTGATTTATTCTGTTTACATAAGTAGTATAAAGAGTGAAAAATGGCTTGTAATGACAAAAGGGAGACAACTTTTGCACATGCTTTTGTGCATAATAACATTTGATACCTGAATGAGATGAAAGTGCAAACCAATAAATCAGTTTTTTGTACACCGGTTCACGTCTCTGACATAAGTGTAAAACAATGTTATCTTTTACACTGATTGATTGTGTGATGTTTAACAGCATTTTCAGCTTTATTTTAGCTTAATCACACAGGCCAGGGCACCTATCCATGCTTTCCCTAAGTTTCTTTTTACCGGTACATCACAAAATATTCTCCCAAGCCACTGGCTGCTTTCCCTCATTACCAGCACCAAACAAATGATCAGCCATGAGAGAGGAATGAATCCTATCCAAATGACTATCATCAATCTTACGAAGAAATTGGCTGATCTGGCAATTCAAACCAGCATTCCCTATTCTAAAGTTTTGTACACTACTGGCTGTGCTACCAAGACTTAGTGTCACATTAAACATGTGTAGACAAACCATATTCATAATGGCTGTATTACAACGAAAAAAAAGGTGGTTGTGAGATAAAGTAAGCACAATATTACTTCAGTACCTTTACCCATCCTGTGAAGATTTTATGTCCAATACGAGGTGCCCATTTCAGCGTGTGTATCACATAAGGGTTGGCCACCTGTAGAGTGTTGGATTCTAGTAGTTTCAGATACTCTATGGAGGGTGGCAGACAGAGTAAAAGTCTTGAAACAATCATATAGTTGTAATATATGGTGCATGTGTCCTGAAAATTTAGGAAGCAAAAATAGACTTATCAGAGTCAAGACACGGAATTGATGCAGAAAAAATACAGTGGCATGAAAGAGTATCATGTAAAGTATCTCATGGAAGACAAGGGGAGTATGGAAATATGCTCCATCCATTGATAACCCTTTATCACACAATCCTGACTTTTAACAACCATGAGAAAGAAAGCTTTTGAAAACATTTTGAAAAAAGGAGAAAGCGCTGGTAAATAATACTAAGACTAACTGGCAGCATCAATTACAACCAGGCATATCTACTGCATACAAGTATGCCATTTACAGCTGTTTGAACAAATCTTTACAACAGTTACCACTTTCAATGGCAAACTTATAGCAGCCACCCTTGACCTGCTGAACTCTTTTATTGTTTTTTTACATATATCTTAGATGATTAACCCTTCACCACACAATCCCCATTTTTAACAACTCTGAAAAGAATGCTTTTGAAGAAATTGTTGGAAAAGGAGAAAATACCAGTAACCAGCATTTTTTCCTTTTCCCACAATGTTTTCTCCTCAATCTGAGAGCTCATTTTCATTCCTATCAAATTTGAATTCATTGCCTGCAGATGTTATTGAATTTGAATTTGAAAGAGCCTAACATTTGTCATGCAGGAAAGGGTTGAAGATGGTTTACCAGTATGGAGAGTTTGTCCTTGACCTTGTCGACCCCAGTTCCTGCCAACAACAGAGATATGCAGGCATTATAGAGCTGACTGTAGTCTACCTGGTCTGGTGTAGATAGCAGAAAACTGCAAGCCTGAAATACAGAGATCAAATCAATTACTCCTGAAATTAACTTCGACCAATGAAAACAAGTAATATGGCAGCATTGTATAGCTGACTGTAGTCCATAGCCTGAAACATGTGCAATGCTCTGTGAAAAAGGGGTTTGATGCATGTGCAAAAAAGTATTGACTTAGGTCAGCCTTTGGTCAATTTCCTCCATGTCCAAGGACTATTCTACCTCATGATTTAGTCTATTGTTAGACAAAAGGCAATAATGGGTCAATAATTGTATGATGACTTGCTTGGTATAATGCATTACGGAGATGCATTAAACCCCTTTTGCCAGAACACGGCTCATTTCTCAAATTCTTCCTTCTTCACATAAATTTGCAGCAGAGGGCATTTATAATACAATATATTTAGAACTGTCCCAAAACCCACAAATATTTCCCACCAGCACCTTGTCACTGAAACAGCACAATAAGAGAATGGAAATGATTTTCTAACCAAAGATCACCAGTGACCTTGACCTTTGACCCATGTGACCCAAAAAACAATAGGGCACCTCCTTGGGTCATAAGCAACACTTAGATAAAGTTTCAGGGTCCTAGGTCAAACGGCTTTTGAGTTAGAGCACGGAAACTAAAATAAGGAGGATGAATTGATGGACGGACAGACAGACAGATGGATGGATGGACTGACAGACACAATGAACCAGTATGCCCCTCACCTCTCTTTTGTAGGTGTGGGATATAACGAGCTGACTAAATGATAAACCTGATCCAATCTAGAAACTAAACCCTTATCCTGCTAAATAACTTGAATAAAACTTTCAAGCCGATGGTAAAAACCATAATGTTGGTATTTCCAAGTTATTGGGGCTGGGGAAACATCTCCTTGTCAGACAGTGTAGATCCAAGATCAGTCAGCATGTTCTGTGTGGTCTGATCTTGATCCACACTGTCCGCAAAAGGTCCGTGAGTCGTGCTTAGCAGCCCTAAGGGTTAATATCTGTACCATGTAAGTTGATGGAGAGGATTAATGTTCAAACATTATTTATATTATGCAATATGCATAAAAAATGTCTAAGGCCAAGGGAGGGTAATTTTTCAACACTTCTGAATAGGCATCTTGAATTGCACCATGCATTTCCATAGTTTCTAATTAGATAAAGAACAGTCTCAATACATAGACAGCAAACCTAAAGAGGGACTTTGCAATATAAATATTCCAATATGCATGTCCATGAGATAATGACGGGGGGACTGACAAGCAGACAGTGAGGCCGATTCCAGCAAACCCACCAAAACATTAATATCGTGAGGGCATAATCAACCCTAAGACGTTTTAATAAATTAGATGGATTGTCTTCTTCCAGCGAAAAGAACATAACATTGCAATGTTAAGGATATTTTTTCCCCAAACACTTAGTAAAATAATAGATAGTGGAGACTCAAGATCAGACTGCATGTTTTGAGAAGTCTAGTCCTGATCTACACATCAATAAGAGACAGTCCAATGTTAATCAACTTCCTTTGTGCTTATCAATCAAATGCTTTGTAAGAAATAAACAATCCACAGACTTACCAGTCCATCTACTCTTGGAATTTCCTGACTTTTAATGTTTGCTGGACCCAAGTTGTAAAATCTGGGCTTCATCACTCCAACTACAAAAAAAAAAAAATGACCCATGCTCTGTGAAAAGAGGGCTTAATGCCTTTGCAAAAAGTATCTATCCAGGTCAGCCCATGCAGTGCTCAATTTTCTGCATGTCTAAGGACAGTCTACCTCATAATTGAGACAGTTGTTAGACAAAAACGGATGTTGTGGATCCATAATTGAACAATGACTTGCTTGATATAATGCATCACCGAGATCCATTAAGCCCCCTTTTTCCAGAGCATCATCATGGCTCAAATGAGAATACTAAGACCAACTGGCAGCTTCGTTTACAACCAGACATATCTACTGCATACAAGCATGCAATTTACAGCTGTTTGAACAAACCTTTACAATAGTTACCTCTTGCAATGGCAAACTTATAGCAGCCCCCTTTGACCTGCTGAATTCCTTTATTTTTTGTTTCAGATCTTAGATGATTAACCCTTTACCACACATTCCCATTTTTAACCCCTCTGAAAAGAATGCTTTTGAAAAAAATGTGGGAAAAGGAGAAAATACCAGTAACCAGCATTTCTCTCCTTTTCCATATATTTTCTATCCTTCCCAAAACAAATTTCAATTTTTGAGTCAGACTTAATATGTCATCTACAAAATGCTTTCGATTTGGACAAGTCTAGAGTTTTGTTGTTTGGCAAAGAGTTAACTCTATACCGAAAAATAAGAATTTAGACTTTTCCAAACTGAAAGCATTATGCAAACAACAAATTGCAGGTAGTTCAAATGACAAAATTTGTTTATGACAGCCTAGAAAATATTGTGGGAAAAGGAAAAAATGCTGGTTACCAGCATTTTCTCCTTTTCCCACAATGTTTTCAAAAGCTTGTATGGGTTATTCAAACTTGGGATTGTGTATTTAAGTGTTATTTATTCTTCTCTTACTGCTGCCCATTGTTCCAACGATGGCTATGTGGGAAAGCAGCCAGTAGCTTGGAAAGCATATTGTGTCAAGTACTAGTAAAATAACTCAAGGAAAGCATGGATAGGTGCACTGGCCGCTACAATATAACTGAAATAATGTTGAAAACGGCATTTAAAACCATAAAATAACAATAAGGTAAAGGGTTAAAGAACAAAGCTATGATGCCCCCTACCTTCAGTCAGCTCCTGCGGTGAGAGATATTTTCTAAAACTGTCCTCTATCTCTGGGATCTGAAACCACATGCTGTGTTTTGGCAGGTTTAACTCTTGGTCCGTGGTTTGGTTTAAAGTGTGGACAGCAAATAGATTCCATTGAACCTAAATTAATTCCAAAAAGTTTCATTCACTGGCGTGTGTTTTTTAAACAACTTAAGCCTTTACCACACAATCCCTAGTTTTGATGACCCTGAAGAAGAAGGCTTTTGAAAATATTGTGGGAAAAGGAGAAAATGCTGGTAACCAGCATTTTCTCCTTTTCCCACAATGTTTTCTACCCTGTCAAAGACAGAAATCATCAACTGAGCTACATTCCACTTGTCATCTGCAAATGCTTTCAAATTAGTCTGGTACAAAATTTTGTCATTTGGTAGAGTTCCAGACGTTTACTTGTTCTGTGTTTGAAGACATTTCCGATGGTATTTAAGTTACATTAGAGTGCCTAAAGCAACCATTTATGTATTCTTAAAGTTTCTTTCACAGATCTTAAACACAAATTTGCAACAGACCATAGTACTAAATTGCCATATATATCTGGGATCTGAAACTACAAACTGTGTTGTCTTAACTTTAAATCCTGATCTGTGGTTTGGTTTAATATGTGCACAGCAAATAGATTCCTTTGAACCTACATATAAGCAAATTAAATGTATAGAGTATACTTGTTCTTTTCGGCTAAAGATCGAAATTTATTTCATCGCGTGAACATCATCCATAATATTTTCACAAGTGGCACAGCCATGACTGAAAATATTACCATATGAGATTCATGAGATGAAGTAAATTTCCACTTTTCACAGAAAAAACCCCCAAATATATCTTTTTCATGCTTGTAACTCCTTTTTTGTTGACACTTGCGAAGTACAGGGGAGCTCTCTGTATTTCCATACCACTGAGTTTATCAATCACTAAATTTACTGATCAAAATGGTGAAATTACTAAACAATAATAGTAGATAGATATACGGGAGTTTTGACCCTTTGCCTCATAAGCCTTTAAAAATGCTCTAGCTATATTTTTTTCCCCTTATAAATTTTATGTAACATTATGCTGCTCATAAAATTAACACACATCTTCCTTATCTTATTCACCCCCTTATCACATCTTCCTCTTCTTCCTCATCGAAAACATAAAATGAAAAACTTCTTAATTAATAATTCTACTTTAAATTCAATTTTTTACATCTCACCCCCCATTTAAAAAAATCCCCCCAACGCAACTGCAAGCCTTTATTTATGATAGTGTGCCACTTAAGATAAAAATTAAAAAAATTAAAAAATAAAAAATTAAAAAATTTTACCCACCTGATAATAATTTTTTAAAAAGCTAGCCATTTATCTAAGATATATATTTACTTCATAAGTAATTATATAGTAAAAATGATAAACAAAACCTTTATAGACAAAATGGAAAATATTAATAATCTTGAAAAATATGAGTACCCAGATGTTGAGAGTAAAGGGTGGCCGACAATGATGTTGTTTATCGGCTAGTTTATTTTACAAGAAAAAAAAACCCAGATGTTGAGAGTAAAGGGTGGCCGACAATGATGTTGTTTATTGGCTAGTTTATTTTAAGAAAAATTTTAGTAAAATCAATTTTTAAGAAATTAAAAATTTTTTAAAAATTTTAATTTATGTTAAAATGAGTGAAGAAAGAAACTTTACTAACCAAGATTTTGTGTCATTTTGGGATAACAATGAAAGTTCATTTCAAGTTGGCACATACAAAGTAGAATATTCTACTTATGGTATTTGTAAGATTGAAAGGGATGACTCAGATAATGAAGAAGAATTACTTCCAACAAAAACATTTTACGAAACAAATTGTGTTATCTGTCTTGAAAATAAACCCAACATATTATTTTGTAATTGTGCTCATCTTTGCTTATGTAAGAGATGTGATATCTTAAATACTCACTCAAACATATGTCCTGTTTGTAAAACAAAAAATAAAAAAAAATTGAAAATCAAAAAATAATTGTTTAATCATATTGGGTTAAGAGTGA
Source organism: Tridacna gigas (assembly GCA_945859785.2). Classification (NCBI taxonomy): domain Eukaryota; kingdom Metazoa; phylum Mollusca; class Bivalvia; order Cardiida; family Cardiidae; genus Tridacna; species Tridacna gigas. Next base: position 11,025,127 of record OX244028.2, read on the forward strand.
GTGTTTTACAAAGACTTAACTATGACCAATATTATAAATTAAGAGATTGCTTAATTCATAAAAGCTGCATGAAGCACTATTTATATGATTCGCATAAAGAACTATTTCAATTTTATTTTTCTTTTTCAGAAAGGGATAAAGACTTCTTTTATCTTTTACATAAGATGCTTCCTTTTGTTTATTATCAGTATAGTAAGCGTAGGTTAGAAGAAACAGACGTTGATACATTAGTTTTTACTGCATGGCCTGATACTAATAATGATGTAAGAATGCCACGCCGCTTTATTGGAAAACCAATTTACACTGGCATTAGAATACCATTTGAAAAAGGAGATAATTTTATTAGTACTTACAAGAAAGCTTTACTTGATTTAATTAAAGATATTACTAGAGAGAAACAACCTGATTATTATTATATTTTTCCATTTTTAACATTTAAAAAAGTAGGTATGTGTATATTTCCTAGATGTTATACTTCTTTTGTTGAATATCATGGTGATTTTCATGCCTTTTTACACCATTGTCTCTATGATAAAAATTCACTTGATAGTGATTTAACAATTAATCATGGTGAAGGGTTTCAAAGATTTACTGATGTTAATAAGGATTTTTATTTAAAATAATATAGTTTCTTTTTATTAAGAAAATATATTAATTTTGTGAATATTCAGACTCTGTTGATTGAGAGTAGTATTCATCATCATTTTCTTCACTTAGTTGTACCGTAGACTCAGTTGATTGACTTAAGTCTGTGGATTCATATGAGGATTCAGTTTCTCTTACTTGTCTTTTTTTATCCTCTTCATCTTCATCCATCTCATGCTTGATTTCTCTTATTAGTCTTTTTTTATCTTCTTGATTTGCATTAAGGTACATATCCACTTCATGTTCAATTAACCTGTGCAAATTTAAGTAAGGATGGTATTCAAGAAACTTAGTTTTCTTTTCTGAAATAAACTTCACTACTCCTTTAAAAATAATTGGATTAGGAACATTATTTTTATAACGTTCTTCTTGATAGTAATTAACTATTTGCTTAATTGTTTTAAGTTCATTTCTAGTTAATGATGCATCACAATATTTTACATAAAACCCTTTCATTTTTTTTAATGAAAATATTTTTTTAATATATTATTATTTTTAATCTTCTTCATCTGATGAATCATTAAATAAGTCTAAATCATCATCATAAATACTTTCATAAAGTTTTACTTCTTTTATTTCTTTCACTATTACATTTGTTGCTTTTAATCTAATTGTTTGAACAACCTCATTAAAAAACACACTTTCTATTTTTAATCCCACCCAGCATTTCATATCACATCTTTTACAAGCATCTAAAGAATTAAAAGATATTAATGGCGTTTCTCTTGTATTTTTCATTTGAAAGTCTGTTGTTATATTTTTATCTTTATCTGTATACAATTTAAGATAAACAAAACGACTTCCATCCTCCTTATACTTAACAATATCTAAATCATCTATGTTTACTGACTTCTTTTTATTTTTTCTTAATTGCCCACTCTTTGTTTTTAGCAATTCTTTTATTTTTTCTGTTATTCTTTTTAACAAATCAGTAAATTCAGTGTTTTCTGTAAGATTAATAGATAAAGTGTATGATTCTATTTCACCAGTTGTTTTATCTTTATCTGTTAATATCCCACTAGAGGAAACCAAAGGAGTTCTTATGATTAAATCTCTTACATACCCTACCCCATATTCATATTTTATTGGTATGCTTTGATAGGGCACAGGTTCTGTAGCAACATAAATATCACCTAAAGATATTTTTGATAAATTAACGTTATCTTGCTTTACGATTAGCATTTTTAATAATGTTTTATTTTACTTAAGTTAAATATTTAACCTTTTTTTACTAGGTTAAATATTTTTACAAGTCCAACTCAACCAATATTGACAGATACGCGTTTTTTGCATTAGGGTTATCTGACCTTGTTATAAAGTTTATAACATCACATTGGTCTACTTCTAAAGGTTGTGGAAAAACAGCACAACTACATTTTTCTTTAGCATTTTTTATTATAGAGTAGTCAATCTGTTCAACCCCATTTATCACAATGTTAACTTTTACCTCTTCCTTCAAAACCCTATTACGTCTAGAAACCACCATTAAAGACCCTCTTATAATTCTACCAGGGGCGGCCATACAATAACCTCCTATCCCATGATCTTTTCCTGAGCTTCCATTACCAAAAGAAAACTCATACTCACCATTTGCCAATGCCCCTTGTTCCTCTGCATGAATGCTTATAATAGGTTTTGGACCTATGAGAGAAGGAAGTGATACTTTTTTATCCACGTAGGATTTTGTTGCTAAATCTCTTTCTTCTACAGGCGTCCCAGCATTTTTTATAGAAAAACCTTGAAAATCTATATTAGATATTGCTTTTAAGCTTCCATCTGGATTTTTAACAATAGCTCCACCATTATCAACATGATTTTTAACAAACGCATCTACATAATACTTATTTACTGCTTGATTATCTTCTCTAGGTGTTCCAAGGTTAGAAATTCTTCGTCCACCCATAGAAACATCACCACTTGCTAAATAACCCCCAGGTCCACGAACAAAAGCCCTATTAGCGCCATCCACATAATTTTTTGTAGCAACATCCTGTGGTTCAGCAGGGTCTATTACATCAGTTAAAGTATATCCCCGCATATTTATATCACTAACAGCAGAAAAAGAACCATCTTGTTGTTGAACTATAGCTCTACCACTACTATCAACATAATTTTTAGTAGCAACTTCACTAGAGTATACCGGTTCTTTAACATTTTTAATAGTATTAAAATTCATATTTAAATATCCCTGCACATTATATCCCCCATTTTCATCTATCAACCCTTTAGCACTATCAACATAGTTTTTTGTGGCAACATCCTGTGGATTTACTGGATTACTAACCCTAGTTAATGTATTACCATTCATATTTATAGAACCAGTAACGGCAGTTGTTCCATCTTTACGTAAAAAATTATTACTAATATAAGCTAACGAAACACCATCGCCAGTTGTTTTTACCTCATCCATTCTACCAAATTTATCTACAGGCATTGTTTTATATTGCTAAAAAAGATTATTTAAAACATTTTGGAATTTGTTACCTAAACATAACTCTTTAAGAACATACAAACATAAATGGCCACAAAATACTTCCTCAGCTTGTTGTAATTGGTCAGTATTGTAATGTATTGGACTTTTTAAATAGTTAATTATTTCAAGAGGTGGTTGAATACCATAACTATCAAAATAGGTTTTATTTTTACCATCTTTAAACCATGCTACTCAATGTGTACCAGGCCCACCTATGTCATCAAGATTTAATATTCCACATTCTTTATTCCTTACTTTTTTTGGTAAAGCATCACGTAAAAATATTCCTCTAAAATTTTTTAATTTTAATTTTTTTGAAGCATCCTCTAGTTCAAAATTACTTAAAGGTTTATTTTTTAAAGTTATATTATGAATTGAAATATCATGCATTTTTTATATTTAAATATTTTCAATAGCACTATTATCAATCCATGAATTAAACTCATCTGAATAACCTTTCCACTTTACGAGAGATTTCTTTTTTCCTTTTTTAATAACCTTTTCTATCCTATACACCTCTTGTCTTGTTTTTTGTAGTTCAGGTTCATAAAAGCTACCTTTTATTTCTTCTCCATTTAAATCTTCTATTTTATATGTTATAGGTGATGTATGTTTTACTTCTGAAACTGAAAAAACCTCTTCAGTCCATCTTGTGGTATAACCTTTTTCAAGTCTTTTTCTTTTTACTTATCCTTACTTTATCTCCAACAGAAAATTTAGCTTTAACATCCTCTCTTACTTGATTATAATCAGGATATAATGTTGTCCAAACTTTATTCTCATTCTTTTTCTTACTTGCTTCAACCGGCGTCATCTTGATAGAAGAATGCTTTGTGTTATTGTATTCCTTAACAAGATTTGGTAACACATCAATATAAACATTTGTTGAGTGAGCAGAGAAATACTTCCACATTTTTTCTTTCATTGTTCTAATCCATCTTTCAACAACGCTTGATTTTTCCTCGTTTTCAGTGGAATATAATTCAACCAAGTCTTTAACATCTTTGTTATAAAACTCTTTACCTTTATCCACCCACATTTTCTCGGGTTTTCTTTCCTTAAAAATACTCTTCAATGCAACAGAAACAGATTTTCCTGTTTTATCTTTTAAGGGGATTAGCCACCCATATTTTGAAAAGATGTCTATGACAGCAAGAAGAAATTTTACACCATGATTAAGTTTAGAAAATGCTTGCATATCTACTAAATCTGCAGCCCATATTCTATCGATACCATTTACTCTAACTCTTCTTTTCTTAAATTTTCTTTTTACAGGTTTATGTAATTCTTCTGCTAATATTATGTTTTGGCCATTTTTTCTTTAATTCCCATACCAAATCTTTTCTTTGTACCAATTAATGAAGAAACTAATCCTCTTTCCATTCTTTCCTTAATTGATGGATTATAGATACCCTTTAGCTCTTTAAGCATATTTTTATCACAAACATCATTTCTTGTTTTTGTATCATCATGTTTAAGATAACATAAATCATGGTGATATGCTGCTTTATCAACATGATTCACAGGCTTTGACCATTCTTTTGGTGTTAAATCAGAATTTAATCTATTTTTTAACTTAGTTCCCGGACCAGTAAAATTATGACCAGGTAAGTGCATTTCAACAGGTAAGTTATTGATAACCTTATTTAACAATGAACCACCTTCTTGTTTAATAAACTGTGTTTTAACAGTACCACATTCAACACACTTACCTCGTTTCATATTTCTTCCATTTTTACTTACCACCATTCAAAATCAGTTGTTTCAGTTTTCTTTTTACACTTAACGCAATACATTTTTTTATATTAAATTAAATTTTTTAATTTAAAATATGGACATCGCTAATTTATCATGGAATGAAAACTTTAGAAAAAGACACAATCACCCCCTTTTACCAAAAAGTATTAGAGGGTTAATAGTAGGTAAATCAGGATGTGGTAAAACAACACTTTTACTTAACTTTTTGTTAAGACCTGGTTGGTTGGACTATGATAACTTGTGTGTTTTTGGTAAAAGTTTGTTTCAGCCAGAATATCGTATACTTAAAAAAGCCTTTGAAGAAAAAATACCAAAAGAATACATACTAAAATTGTTTTTACTTAAAGATGAAGCACAAAACCATGACGTATCACCCGTATTATTAGTTGAAGAGTGTAGTAAATCAATTAAAAAAAAATCTGATATTAATTGTGAATTTTTTGAAAATCCTTGTGATGTACCTGACCCAAGAAATTTAAATAGACAAAACAAAAACTTAATGATTTTTGATGATTTACTTTTAGAAAGACAAAACAAATGCGAAAATTATTACGTTCGTGGTAGGCATAGTAACGCAGATTGTTTTTATCTATCGCAAAATTATTTTAGGTTACCACGTCAAACTATAAGAGAAAATACTTATTTTATTTGTTTGTTTAGACAAGACTTAAAAAATCTAAATCATATTTATAGTGACCATGTGGGGGATGATATGAAAAAAGCTGAGTTTGTTAATTTTTGTAAAAAGTGTTGGGAAAAACCTCATGGTTTTGTTGTTTTAGACTTAACAAACGATAAAAACAATGGAAAATATAGAAATGGTTTTGATGAATTTTACATACCACAAAATTAAAAAAATTTTTTTTAAAATTTGAAATTTTTTTTTAATTTGCAAAGGATGATGTAGGAAAAATGGCTGGAATTTTGAAAAATATAACATTGAGTGAACGAGTATTTTCAATAGAAGATAAAATTTTTTTTAACAAAGATAATGTACCATTGTTTAAAGATGAATTAAGAATTTTTGTTGAAGATTATTTATTAAAACGAATTGATGAATTATGTAGTGTAAAAGATTTAAAAAAAATTACTCAATTGCTAGGTTTAAGAAGTAAATTTAATTCCTACTCAAAAAGTTTTGTTGGACTTGATGAGAAAAAAAAAAAACTTACATTTTTTATTCAAGATTATATAAATGAAGAGTATAATCATATAAAACGTTTAATATCATTTTTTGAGAGAGAAGAAGAAGATAAAACTAATGTAAGACATTTAAGACAAAGAAAAAAAATAAATAATGTTATTAATATTTTAGAAAAAATTCATACTATGACTTTTTATTCATTTGGAACTAATATGGAAAAGCTTGTTGTATTTAATAAAAAACCTGTAAACTAAAAATATATCTTTATAAAAAAAGATATATATTTAAAAATGGAAGTAGAATTACTTGAAAAAATAGTAAAAAACACTGGCCATAAAACTTCATTTCAAATTATCGTAAGCAACAACACGACAAGTTTTAACACAAGATTTAACCCCCCACTTAAATTAGAAAAGGATAAAGAATATGAAATAGCGTTAGTAAATCTTGAAACATACTATTCATTTCCAAATATTGATAAAAGCAATAACATTTTTGTTTATTCACCAGACAATGGTGCTTCATGGATAAAAATAAAAATACCAGAAGGAAGTTATGATTTAGTTGATATTAATGATTTTATTCAACAAGAAATGAGGAAAAAAGGCCATTATGACGCTGTAAATGAAGAATATTTTATTAATATTTCTGCAAGCACTAGTACTTTAAAGTCTGTTCTTACTCTTGAAAATGGTTATCAAGTGGATTTTAATCAACAAAATTCTATTGCAAAAGTTTTTGGATTTACTCGGGCAAAGTATGTTGCAGGTTTTCATGAATCAGAAAATGTTGTAAATATTCTTAGTATTAATAGTTTGTTAGTTAATATTGATTTAATTTCAGGAAATTATGTTAATGGTACACAAAGAAATACAATTTATAGTTTTTTTCCAAATGTGTCACCAGGGTATAAAATAATAGAAAATCCAGTAAATTTAGTTTATCTCCCATTAACATTAAATGAAATTAATAACCTTAATGTTTCAATTACTGACCAAGATGGAACATTACTAAATCTTAGAGGTGAGAATTTAACAATTAGATTTCATATTCAAGAGGCTAGATAAATATATTAATACATTATTTGTATTAATATAAAATGACAGATCACATTAACGCAAAAGTAAATGTTTCAGAAGGACAAAAAACAAAAATTAGGCATGCCATTAAAGCAGAAAGACCAATAAACATTCGTTTAGGTCATGGTGATTTGCGTGGAAATGACTTAATAGCATTAACAAAATCACAAGTAAAGAAACTTACAAAAGCTAATGAAACAGGAAAAGGTGTTACTTTAAGCATGTCAAAAAGACAGCTTAAACACAACATGAAAATAGAAGGTGGTTTTCTTGGTATGTTGGCTGGCCTTGCATCAGCAGCGTTACCAGCATTAGCAAAGACTGTATTACCAGCATTAGGAGTTGGTGCATTATCAGGGCTTGCCTCTTCAGGTGTACAAAAGGCAATGGGTAATGGTCTTTTCCTTAAAAAGGGAGGACGTGTTTGCCAAGTAGAAACAGATGGAAAAGGTTTATATCTTAGGCCAGCTAAAGGTAAAGGATTAAGTTCAGTTGGTGATGGCTTGTTCTTAAAACAAGGAGGTAAATTTTATGATGGAAAAGGACTTATTTTATGTCCAAATAGCCCATTTTCTAAAATTCCTTTAATAGGCCCTATATTAGGCGCTATTTTATAAATAAAAAATATGAATGTTTACAAATTTGGAGTGAAGCCAAAAATAACACAACCAAAAACTATTTTTTGGAAGCCAGCAGAAATGACATATATGCCTAAAAAAATAAATAGTGTTACCTGGGATATTTTTGTTCAAAAAGAAATAATGATAAGACCAGGTGAAACAAAAACAATTGCGTTAGGCTTTGGTTTCTTAATGAGTAGGGGCGTCGTTTTAATTTCTTTATCAGAAGAATTAAAACTAAAAGAGATAAGCTTAACAAATGAAGTAATATTAGAAGAAATTGATGATATTGTAACAACAATATCAAACAATTCGAACAAATCAATTAAAATTGATAAAAATACTTTTTTGTGCCGTCTTTACTACTCTATTTAAAAAATAACTTGTAATTAATAAAATGGAACTCAAAGAGAAAATATACCCGAGTTTACCAGAAACACGGAATACACCAAGTGCTCCAGATATTAATGTAGGAGATAATGGGCAAAATTTTAGATTAAAGAAGATATCTGATATTCAAGATTTTTTGGAAAAAGAAGTAAAAGAAAGAGAAGGACTTAAGAAAAAATATTTAAAAATTAGTAAGACAGTGGATAATGTTGAATCAGGCTTAACAGTATTTACTCTTGCGTCAGGGGTAGGTGGAATAGCCCTATTAAGTACCATCGTGGCGATACCAATAACGGTGGGCTTAGAAGCAACAGCATTAGTTTCTGGATTGGGTGCTTTGGTTAGTAAATTTGTTGTTAGAAGAACAAGAACAAAATCTGAAAAACATCTTCAAATTAAAATGCTTGCTGATTCAAAGTTAAACACTCTCGGCACACACATATCAAAGGCAATTAGTGATAATGAAATTGACCATTCTGAATTTACCTTAATTGTTCAAGAATTGGAAAAATATAAAAAGATGAAGGAAGACATAAGGAATAAGTCAAATAAAAAAAGCAAATTAGAGGAAAAGGAGAGCTTAATAGAGAGGGGAAAACAGGAAGCATGGGAGGAGTTTCGGAGATTGGTGGAAAAAAGACAGGGAGGTTCCCTGCCATACTAAAGATTAAGCCACCCAAGTTTAAATGTTCTTGTGCATGTGAGATAGATAATACCTAATTAAAAAAATTTTTTAATTAAAAAAAATATGTCATTTTTAAAGATAAAAGACCCTTTAAAAAGAGAACAAACAGTAAAAGATTATCTTGCAACAAAGAAAAGAATTCGTGATAATCTACTTGCAGAGAAAACAGGAGAAATTGAATTACAAACAGACCTTTCGAAGTTTTTTAAACCTATTACAGAAACACAAAAAGAAGCAACAAAGGAAATTACAGAAGGGCTTAAACCTATTAAAGAGGGGATTCAGCAATTGCCACAGGCTATTACGTTTCCTGCTATAGAGGCTTATCCATCTGAAGAGAAAGAATTTATAAAGAAATATGGAGAAACGTATACTATTGGGCCAACTGCAGAAAATTATCTACGAAAATTTGCTATAAAATCTGAAGCTGATACAACGTTTGGGTTACGTAATGAAGGTGGTAATTTTTATATTGGCGACAAACTTACAATAATTGATGATAATGATATTATAGTTGCTGGTAAGATATATGATGGAACACCTGGTTTTTGGGAGTTATTAGTATCTAAAAACCCAGACAAAAATAAATATAACAATGATGATTTAAAAAAATATAGTAAATTAGTAAAACAAACCAACTCTGTTTATATTAAAAATGACCCAAACAGAGGGAGAGTTAGAAGCAGTAAAAGTTATAAATGGACTGAAATAATTAGACCTATTTGGGAAGAAATCAAAGAAGAAGAAAAATATGGTCTGGCTACCGGAGAAGGAATTACCATTATACCATCTGACCCTAATGCACTATTAGAAAGACTTAACCTTTTAATGGCAAGTAAAAAAGCTGGTAATACAGGTGTAAGAAATGAGTTGGTAAGTATTTGTGATGAATTAAAAAGGCAGCATGTATTAAATACAAAAACTTATAAAAAATTAATGCCAATACTATAAAATGATTCCATCACAAAAGAGAGGATTTAAAAGAAGTTATGCTTATGGTGGAGCAGGAATATTTGATACCATAACTAATTTTCTTACAAGGCTTTTTACTAGCAGTGCAGCTAAACAAATTGCATCTTCAGCAGTTGATGTTGGTAAAAGTGTGGCAAAGGAAGGAGCAAAGAAAGCGTTAGAGATAGGTAAAACAGCTGCGGTTGATGCAGGTAAGAAGTTGGTTCAAAAGGCTTTAACCCCAAAATCTAAAAAGATTTTAGAAAAATATACACAGCCAACTACAACAACTCAACCTAAAATGCAAAGTATTGACACTTTAATAGATGGTAGTTCCATTGCTATTCAAGATTTAGTAAGAAAATAACTAAAAAGGGTTCCGGAGTAAAAATAACTTAAGTTGAGACTCAATTATAATTTTAATTTAAAAATTATAATTGCATATAATAAAAATGGATATTTTAAACATTAAATCATCTATCTTAAAAAATGATGTTATTGATGAATATGAATACCATGAGTATCGTCCTATTACAGGAACTAGCCTAAACAACCCAGGAGGAAATATTAGGATTGATATTGAAACCCAAGATACTTTTTATCATCCTTCAGAATCATCTCTGCTAATTGAAGGAAGATTATTAAAAGAATCACTTGTTGTTGTTAACCCTAGTTATGTTGATGGTGCTGCTGGTGATATTGTTATTTTAATAAATAATGGATTGATGTATCTTTTTAAAAATATTAGGTATCAGCTTAGTGGCCAGGAGATAGAAAGTATTAATTATCCTGGTCAAACTACAACAATGCTTGGGCTTTTAAAATACCCAGATGACTTTTCTAAATCACAAGGGCTAAACCAACTATGGAACAAGGATACTCAAGATGCTATTGATGGTAATAATGGTTTTTCTGTAAGACGACAGTATATTTTTAGTTCAAATCCGGTCGGAACATTTAGTTTTAGAGTACCATTAAAACATATATTTGGTTTTTGTGAAGATTATAACAAAGTTTTATATGGAATGAAACAAACTCTTACTTTAACAAGAAATAATGATAATGATGCAATTTATAGAGCTGCCCTAGGAGTTAATGCAGCTGGAAATAACATAAATGAACCTGGTAGAGTTGAATTAACAAAAGTATCTTGGTTCATGCCTGAAGTGGTGCCAGAAGATGGAAATAAATTAGAACTTTATAAATTAATTGAGAAGAAAGAAAAATTTCAAGTTGGGTATAGAATGATACAATGCGACTCCATTTCTGTTCAACAAGCAACTGACTTTACTTGGAGACTATCATCTAAGTCATCTCCTGAAGTACCACGTTTTTTAATTGTTGGTTTTCAAACTGGTAAAAGTAATGACCAAGAACAAAACCCAGCTATATTTGATAACTTAAATGTTAGAAATATTTATGTAAAGTTAAATTCGAAAAAATATCCAGTAGAAGATTATGATATAAATTTTATTGAAAATAAAATTGGTAGAATATATAGTGAAGCCGCTTTATTTAGAAAAAAGTTTTTTAACATGGACGAATTAGTGTCAAACCATAATATAAATCCTTATGAATACAAATTTATTTATCCTTTGTTTGTGTTTGATTTATCAAAACAAAGTGAAAGGTTGAAGTATAGTGTAACTGATATCCACGTCAAAGCACAATTTGGTGCAATTCCACCTGCAAATAGTTTAGCATATGCTGTTTTACTTAGTGATAGGCTAATTAACTTCCAGAGTGATGGAAATAAAATGAGTGTAGTGTATTAAGTAATTTTTATATTTAAAAAATGCTAAAGATTGAAGATATGAAAAAAATATTAAAAGAAAATGAAATTAAATTTTTTTCTTATTGGAACAAGAAAAAGTTTATTGATGTTTTAAAGGAACATGGACTTTATCCAGAAGAAGAAAATAAAAAAAATTAAAAAAAAATTCCTAATTATGATAGGCTATAAGATATTTCAAAAAATCCAAGGAGAGTTACTTTAAAGGATGTTAAAACAGAAGAAGTTCATGAATTTCCGTCTATTTTCAAAGCAGGGAAGTTTTTAGAACGTTGCCCACAAACAATTGAAAACTGGAATGGAAGAGTATGGAAAGATAAATATAGGATTGACATTCACTAATTTTATTATTTAAGAAAATAATAAAATTTTTTGACTTAAGTTTATTAATTTTATATTTAAAATATAACAATGAATTCTTTTTCGCGAAGATTTATTAATAGAATAACAGATGCTAGTCAAAGGATTGCATCTAATTTATATAGTGGTGCACAAAGGGTTGCCGCAGCAGTAATTCCTCAAAGTGTGCGGAGAAGAGTAACAAATTTTACTAATTGGCTAACTGGTAATGTTGAAGAAGAGCAGATTCCACAAGTTTTAAATCAAGTTATTAGAAATGTAGAAGAACACTTACCAAGGAGACCTGAAGTTATTAATGTAACAGAAAGTCGTTCTTCATTACGAAATTGGGCAAGACAATACAAAATACAGGGGTTTCCCGTTGATTCTCCTGAGGAGTTTTTAGAGCTAGCAATGCAGCCTATGACAAATATTTTAAGAAATAAACGCGGAATTAAAGTAAAGATGGTTCTTAAATGTTTAATGTATAGATCTGATGATATTGAGCACCCAGTACCAGCTCAGTTTTCTTCTAATGTAAATTTAATTAATTTAAGAGGAACCGATGTAGATGAATTATATGATGTGATGGCTGAAATAATTTTAGAAAATTATCGTGCCTTTTTAAGAAGGGGTAGCGGATGGGCATTTTACAGTGTAGTACATTTAAAGCTGCATACAGTCATTTATGATCCTTTAAGAGCTACATCCTTTATACCTCTTCCAAAATGGATAGCTGATAAAAAAGCATGTATTAATATGAAAAATAATGACAACCAATGTTTTAAGTGGTCTATCTTAAGAGGATTAAATCCAATTAAAAAAAATTCAGAAAAATTTTTTTCTGATTTAAGACTAAATGAAAATAGCTTAAATATGAATGGAATAGAATATCCTGTTTCATTACATGATATTAATAAATTTGAAAAACAAAATCCAGAAATTAGTGTTAATGTTTATAGCTATGAAGAAAAAAATTTTTATCCACTAAGAATTACTAATGAAGAAAGAAATAAACATGTAGACTTACTTTACTTAACAGATGAAGAAAATAGTCACTATGTTTTAATAAAAAATTTTAGCCGCTTAATGTCTAGCCAAATATCAAAACATCATGGTAAAAAGTATTTTTGTAAAAGATGTATAAATGCATTTGGAAGGGAGGATCTTTTAGAAAATCATAAAAAATATTGTGCTAAGCATGATCCTGTTAATTTAATTATGCCTAAAAAAGATAGTATATTACAATTTATAAATCATAATAGAAAAATTAAGGTTCCAGTTGTTGTGTTTGCTGATTTTGAAAGTATATTAGAACCTATAAAAGAACAACAAACAACTGAAAAAAATACTACAAAAACTCAAAAGCATATCCCCTGTAGTTTTTACTATGTTATAAAATGTTTTGATGATGAGGTGTTTCAAAACCTATAGAAAGAAAATATACTGGAGAAAATGCTGAAAAAGTTTTCGTAGATATGATAACTAAGGATATAATAGAAATTCATCAAAAATATTATCAAAAACCAGCACCACTTAAGATAACTGAAGAGGAAGAAAAAAAATATAAAAGACAAACACGTTGTTGGATTTGTGATGAAAAATTTACTCGTAAAAATTATAGAGTAAGAGACCATTGTCATTTTACAGGTAAGTATCGTGGTGCAGCTCATACTGAATGTAATCTTAAAGCAAAAATTCCTAACTTTACACCTGTTTATTTTCATAATTTAAGTGGTTATGATAGTCATCTTTTTATAAAAAATCTTGGTAAAACTGAAGGAAACATTGATTGTATCCCTAACAACGAGGAAAAATACATTAGTTTTAGTAAATATGTTAAGGTAGAAAAAAACATAACTAATAAAATTAGGTTTTTAGATAGTTTTAAGTTTATGAGTTCAAGTTTGGATAGTCTTTCAAAAAATTTAAATGAAGAACAGTTAAATATTTTATCAAAATTTTATCCTAAAAAATATTTACCTTTACTAAGAAGAAAAGGAGTTTTTCCTTATGAGTATTTAGATTCTTTTGAAAGGCTAAAAGAAACCTAATTACCACCTAAAGAAAAATTTTATTCAAGTTTAAACACAGAACATATCAGCGATGAAGATTATGAACATGCAAAAAATGTTTGGAAAACTTTTAACATGAAAACATTAAAAGATTATTTAGTACTTTACAACAAAATAGACGTTTTGCTTTTAGCTGATGTATTTGAAAACTTTAGAGATGTTTGCTTTAAGCATTATGAATTAGATCCTGCATGGTATTATACTATTCCAGGGTTGGCGTTAGATGCTATGCTTAAAAAATCAGAAGTAAAACTTGAACTTTTAACAGACCTTGATATGCTTTTAATGGTTGAAAAGGGTATCAGAGGTGGTATATCTATGTGTAGTAAAAGGTATTCTAAGGCTAACAACAAATATATGGGTAAAAATTATGATAAAAATAAACCTTCAATATATCTAATTTATATAGATGCAAACAGTCTTTATCCTTGGGCTATGAGCCAATTATTACCTACTTATGGTTTTGAATGGATGGATAAAAAAGAATTAGAAGAATGGAACCGGATACCTTGTTTTTTAGAGGTTGATTTAGAGTATCCTAAAGAGTTGCATGATTTACATAATGATTTTCCACTGGCACCTGAAAAATTAAAAATAGAAAAAGTAGAAAAATTGATGCCGAATTTAAATGATAAAGAAAATTATGTTATACATCATGAAGTTTTAAAAACATACTTAGAACTAGGTTTAAAAATTAAAAAAATACATCGTGGAATTAAGTTTAATGAAACTGATGATATTAAAAAATATATTGATTTAAATATTAAGTTAAGAAAAGATGCAAAAAATGATTTTGAAAAAGATTTTTTTAAGTTAATGATGAATTCTGTTTTTGGTAAGACCATGGAAAACTTAAGAAATAGAGTTGATGTGCAATTGGTTAATGATTCGGTTAGCTATCGTTATAAAAAACTTGTTGCTAAGCCAAACTATCATCATACCACAATATTTGATGAAAATTTAGTTGCTGTTCATATGAAAAAAACTAGTATAACATATAACAAACCAGTTTATTTAGGTATGACTATATTAGATATTAGTAAAACTCTTATGTATAAAACTCTTTATAATCATTTTAAAAAAAAGTATGGTGGCCATGCTCGGATGTGTTATACTGATACAGATAGTTTTATTCTTGAAATAGAAACTGATGATTTGTATGAAGATATTGCTTGTGATGGTGATACAATGTATGATATGAGTGGTTATCCTAAAGAGCATGATTTGTATAGTGAAAAAAATAAAAAAGTGTTGGGAATGTTTAAAGATGAATTAAATGGTGGTGTTATGGTTGAGTTTGTTGGTTTGGGAGCAAAAACATATGCTTATAAAAAAATGGATATAAAAATAGATGAAAATGGAAAATTGATGTGGGAAGGTAATGGTGAAGATCGAAGATGTAAAGGAGTAAAAAAGACAGTTGTTAAAAATGAACTAAATTTAGAAAATTATAAAAATTGTTTGTTTAAAGAAAAAGACCATTATAGAACCATGGGTGTGTTAAGAAGTCGAGGTCATGAAATATACACTGAAGTAGTAAACAAAAAAGCATTAGGCTATGCTGATGATAAAAGGTATATATTAGAGGATAAAATAAACACTTTAGCATGGGGACATCATAGGATTAAAAATATTTAACCTAGTAAAAAAGGTTAAATATTTAAATTTTTCTCTTAATATTATTTTCTGTTTTACACAATGGGCAATCAGAAGTTGCAAAAGCTCTATCACATGATTCACACACACAAAGATGACCACAATCTGCATAAAGAATATTTGATTTATTCTCATAACAAAAAACACAATTTTCTGATAAAAATATTTTACCATTGTTAATATTCTTTAGCTCATCTTCTTCAAAGTTACCATCTTTAAACTTAAGACATAAATTAAATCCTTTATCTTTTGTATTTGATAAAAAAATTGTGTAACTAAAAGTTGAAAATTTGTAATCCTCACCAGAAATTTCTATGTTAAAAAAAATTTTTATTTCATCATTAGGGGCAACACGCTCGGTTATGTAAGAAACACCAACAGTAAAATTATTATTTTTAATTTTTTCTTTGCTTATAAAATACCTTAAAGCGGCATTAAATCTTTTTGCATGCCTAGCGCCATTTAATGGGGTAAAAAAAGCCATAATAACAAGTTTTTCATTAGGAATATGACAAGAATACATAAATTGAAATGGTCTATCTTTTAAGCATCTATCTAATGTTTTCTTTTCTTTTTTAGTAAGTTTATTTAGCACACTCATCTTACTATATCATTTTATAGTTTTTAACAAAAAATTTTCAATTTTTATTTTTTCCATAAGGATAAATTAAATGAAAACTAGTATTTTGTCTTCTGCATAAAGGGCAACAATAGCTTCTGTATCTTATAAAACAGTTATAACACATGCAAACATGATTACATTTAGGAAGAAATACAACAGGTTTACATGCTTGACATATGACACACTTTTCTTCGAAAAACATATTATTAGGATTAAGAATGATAATAGGAAAAAATTCTCCTCCTTTTGGTGCAAATAATCTCATAAGCATTTTACACAAAATGAAATTAAAATTTTTAAATTTTTTTAATTTTTTATTTTTTAGCAAACTGTTGTAATACATTGATTATTTTCTTAATTTTAGTTTTTTCTTTCTTTATTAATTTTTTTTCTTTGTCTGGATCCATCATACTCTTATTTTTTTTATTTTTAAATTTTTTAAATTTTTTTTAAAATTTTTTTTAAATTTTTATCTTAAGTGGCACACTATCATAAATAAAGGCTTGCAGTTGCGTTGGGGGGATTTTTTTAAATGGGGGGTGAGATGTAAAAAATTGAATTTAAAGTAGAATTATTAATTAAGAAGTTTTTCATTTTATGTTTTTGATGAGGAAGAAGAGGAAGATTTGATAAGGGGGTGAATAAGATAAGGAAGATGTATGTTAATTTTATGAGCAGCATAATGTTACATAAAATTTATAAGGGGAAAAAAATATAGCTAGAGCATTTTTAAAGGCTTATGAGGCAAAGGGTCAAAACTCCCGTATATCTATCTACTAATAATCCAACATTACTTCCCAGTAAACTGCTGAAAAGCATGAAATAAAGTGCAATAAAATAAACTTTAATTTGTGATGTTAGGCCACTAGCCCATTATACAGTTCAACTTTATTACCAATTTAAATTCAAAATTCAATTCAATTCAAAAAACTTTATTAAGCTCAAATCTTAACACTAAAAGATATATGAGCATTACCAAAATTTTTTGTTAATCTTTATGTGACGACGAGGGATTTCTTTTCCACAGCAGGGGAAGTCTGACCAACTAAAGTATAGAGGGTATTTCCATGAGACACCATGACTAGTTTATGAGCATTTTAAATCTTTACTCCACATCCCAAACAATATTAGAGACAGATTAAAGACACAAAATGCTTTTGAGAAGATCCCTATGATGTTATTTAACCATGACATTGTCAGCAGCCGAATTGCCGCTTACATGTTTATTAATATAAAATAATTAACAGAGATACCAGTACACATGAATTTGGATACATTAATTAAAATTCGTGAAAAAGGAGTAAATAATTTGTGTGCAATAGTTATATTAAAAAACATTAAAGAGTGTACTTTTAACAATATTTATTAATATATTACTAATACTGGAATGCACATAATAATAACATATAAATAATTTCTGATTTTAAAAAGACAAAGGAGTTGCAGTCTTCCTGTCTTCATCTTGACTCCATCTTCCCCCTCTGCAAAATTAGAACTTGAATGTTGTCAACATTTTTCAGATTTTTTTGAATGTTTTTAGTACTTGCCTGTTCCAGAAGCTCAGCTGGTGGGTCATAAAAGTTATGCAATAGATAGTCAAAAATCAGCATCAATCTTGAAAGGGATGTGGGCACTGTCTCTAAAAGGTGTCTGAAATTACAAACATGTATTTTACTTTTAAACCCTTATCAATGGCATTAATCCTTTACCACACAATCCCAAGTTTTAACGAGATAACCCTTTTGAAGACATTGTGGGAAAAGGAGAAAATGCTGGTAACAAGCAGTTTCTCCTTTGCCCACAATGTTTTCTACCTTATTAAAGACAAAAATCACCATTCAAGCTACATTTATTTTGACGTCTACAAGTGCTTTCGATTTGGTCTAGTCAAAATTTTGTTGTTTGGTACAGAGTTAATTTTTACACAGCTGTTTCAACAGACAGTACAGATCATAGATAAAGATCAGATTGCATACAGTGATCTTTGATCTAAACTGTCTGCTCTTCCATGAGATATACTGAACAAAATAGACTTAATACAGCAATATTAAGGACTTTTTCTTATTTAATAAATAGCACCTAAGATTGCAATATGTAAGTTTTTATTCAAGAATGTAGGTATTTCATCAATATTATTTACAACTTAAACAGATAACCATTAGAGTACAAAAGAAAAGAAACCAGAATGTTCAATTGCAAAAAATGATGTGAACATTGCAGTTTCAACACTGTTTGGTCATTTTATCTAAAAACATATTTGAAAATGATCCCTGAACAAAAAAAAAAAAAAAAACACAAGCTTGAATGATGTTAAAAATACAATTAATATACATGTATTAAACCTTTAGCACACAATCTCCAATCTTAACTACCCTGAAGAAAGAAGGCTTTTGAAAACAATATGGGGAAAGGAGAAAATGCTGTTAACAAATATGTTCTCCTTTTCCCACTATGTTTCCTATTCACCAGAGACAGAAATCACCATTTAAGCAGCATTTGTTTTGTTGTCTGTACATGTTTCTGATTTGGTCAAGTCCAAAATTTTGTCATTTGTTAAAAAATTAATCCAATCACTAGTTGTCATACATAAACATGGTGTTTTTCCTTGAGAACAAATACAGTAACAATTCTCAGAACTGCAACTCCAATATTTTCAAGAGGCATTTTCATTGCACTAAATACTTTGAAATAACTGCTATAATTCTATTTTTGTTTGTATGTTGTATATTGTCATTTTCAACATTTACTTCAGCTCTAAATCCAATTTCTTTCCAAGGATTGACAATAGTCATTGCAACAGGATTAACCCTTTACCACACAATCCCGACTTTTAACGACCCTGAAAAAAAAGCCTTTGGAAAACATTGTGAGAAAAGGAGAAAATGCTGGTAACCAGCATTTTCTCCTTTTCCCACAATGTTTTCTATACTTCCCAAAACAAATTTCAATTTTGGAGTCACATTTCGAGGGGTGAATACGAAACTATTCCATCTGCCTTTCGAACAATTTTACAGGAGAGGGAAAAACGCTTCTCATTTCTGTGAAAAGAATAGTTAGATCATCTTGTTTAGGTTTAGATATGTTGTGTTGAGTTGAGAGCATGAATTCAGCACAACATAATTAAACAAGACGATCTAACAACGCTTTTCGCAGAATTGAGTTTTTTTTCCCCCTCTCCTTTAATATTTTCCAAAATGCAGATGGAATAGTTTCGCATTCACCCCTCGATTTATTTTGTCGTCTGCAAATGCTTTCCATTTGGACCAGCCTAAACTTTTGTCGTTTGGTAAAGGGTTAACTCCACTCTCACTACTGGTAATTGTTTGGACAATTGTTCATTTTGGAAAGCAGCTGTTGTTGGATGACGGTTTATTCAGAAAAGCATCCAGTGGCTTTGGAAGGATATTGTGCAAAGCACTGGTGAAACAAAACTCATGGAAAGCATGGAAAGGTGCGCTGCCTGCAGCAAGATAACTGAAATAAGGTTGACACCTGTGTTAAACACCATACAAACACACAAAATCATACCTATTCCATATCTGAACAATAAATATTTCAATTTACTTACTTCTCATCCAGCTTGCCAGCTTTGATGATGCCCTGTGAAATATTTAGCAGTAACAGTTTCTTCTGCATGAGTGGTAGACTGTGGAACATGAATATCAGCAATTGCATGTGTTCTACATTGATGTCTGTATAAAAATAGAATTGAAACATCTTGTTTACACACCATGAGCATAAAGTGAAGGTAAGGACCAATATATGTACAATCAAATTGATAACTGTTAACTCTTAACAACACAATCCCAAGTTTAAACAACTCTGAGGAAAAAAAACTTCTAGTAACCTGCATTTTCTCCTTTTCCCACAATGTTTTGTCTCCTTCCAAACACAACATTCAATTTTTGAGTCACATTTATTTTGTCATCTCAAATGCTTTCAATTCAGACTGGCCCAAAATTTTGGGGTTTTTTTGGTATAGAGATAATGCAAAAATATGGGTTAAAAACACTGCCATAGTCTCTCAATCAATTCAGGTCAAACTTTCTAGGTCCACGCAAAAAATAGTAATGCAACCAATGAAAAGAATTTAATCCAAACTTTACAATTTCAATTCAGCTCTACCAAGCATGGCAACTACAAGTCTTAATGTAAAATAATTTAACTCTTAACTACAAGACAAAATTTTAGACAGGTCCAAACTGAAAGCACCTGTAGATGACATATCATAATGTGCCTCAATGACTGGAATTGTTTCTGAAAGGTTAAAAAACACTGTAAGACATCTGGTTACCAGCATTTTCTCCTTTTTCCACAATGCTTTTCAAAAGTCTAATTTCACAGGGTCTTTAAAACTCAGGATTGTGTGGTAATGGATTAAGTACAAGTAAAGTGTTTATCTTAACCAAAGAGAGCCTTTTATAAATATGGTTGCCTTCCCAAATAGATGGGTCAAGATCAGAATGCAAGAAATATGCAGTTCTATCTTGAATCTACACTGCCAGCTATACAGAGATGTTCTTGCTTAAAAAAGTGAATTGCACAGATTTGGTCTTCTCTATACTGAATATGACTATCTTGAGTAGTTTGTCAGAGAACAACATACATGTACAATAGTATAAACAAGCCATCCTCGAGTAAAAGGGGTTTAATGCTTTAAACCAGGGGAGTCATCAAATAATTACAAATCCATAAATATTCATTTAGTCTAATAATTGACTGAATCTGGAGATACATTGGTCCTTGGACATGCAGAAACTTTACAAACAGCAAAAAAATTTCACATATGTCAGCCCGCACAGAATGAAATGGCTTGATACTTTTTGCAGATGCATTAAGCTCCCTTTTCACAGAACAGCTAAAACATATTTACCATCATTTGGGTCAGTTTTACTGTGTGATGACACTATGTTATTAGTCAGGGTGTTGATAAACCTTGTCCAAATGTTTATAATCACTGCCTCAGTCTGACTTTTCAACTGTTTCATTGTCCTCTCTTTCTGCTGACGCAACAGGATAATCTCCGCAAGTACAGCAAGGGTCCGTGGGTAAATGCCCAAAGGCCATGTGTCACCCTCCACAGTGTTTACTCCCAAATTGGTCAGAAGCACTTCTTGCAATCTGTCAGTTAAGCAACCAGTTGCAATAAGACTGTGGTTCAGTCTTGAAATGGAGATGGACAGTTCATCAAATACCTTGTCTAAAAATAAGAAAATTAACTAATTACAAAACAGTCCCCTCTTTTTGAGACTGGAAAGAAGTCTTTTAAAAACATTTTGGAAAAAGAACAATGCCGGTTACCATTATGTTTTGTACCCATCTGAAGACAATTTCTGTCATTTCTAGACATTTCATGTGTTGTATGCCAGTGTTTTTGATAAGGACCAGCCCAAACAGCTAATCCATCACTGTTCAAGATATTCTTTGACAAACTAAAATAGGTTTTAACCCTTTACCACAAAAAAAACTTTCAGACTTGTCCAAATTGAAAGCCTTTGCAGACGACAAAATAAATGTGACTCAAAAACTGAAATTTGCGTTGGGAAGGCTAGAAAACATTGTGGGAAAAGGAGAAAATGCTGGTTACCAGCATTTTCTCCTTTTCCCACAATGTTTATAAAAGGCTTTTTATTCAGGGTCGTTAAAACCTGTGACTGTGTGGTAAAGAGTTAAGTGTCTGACACACAAAACAT
Organism: Tridacna gigas; assembly: GCA_945859785.2. Lineage (NCBI taxonomy): Eukaryota > Metazoa > Mollusca > Bivalvia > Cardiida > Cardiidae > Tridacna > Tridacna gigas. The sequence goes on from OX244028.2 coordinate 11,047,049, forward strand.
AATTGGCACGGCAGAACAGTATCTTTTCAGAAAGGAATTGTGCAGAAAACATTGTGGATAAAGGAGCAACTGCTTGTTATACAAAACATTTCCTTTTCCTAAACATTTTCAAATGCATTCTACTACAGGAGCTTGACAAGTTGTATTGGTTAAGCAAAGGGTTAACTCTTTACCACACGACAAAATTTTAGACTGGTCCAAATTGATAGCATTTGCAGACGAAATATTAAATGTGACAAAATGGCAAGATCTGTCCCTGATAGAGTAGAAAACATTGTGGGAAAAGGAGAAAATGCTGGTTACCAGCATTTTCTCCTTTTCCCACAATGTTTTTAAAAGGCTTCATCCTAAGGGTCGTTTAAAGTCGGGATTGTGTGGTAAAGGGTTAAATTATAATCCAGTCATTTTGAAACAATTGTCAGTTCCTATGACGGATGGGATTGGTTTTATCAATGAATGGTGTTCAAGGCCATTTTCAACATTTTTTCAGTTATACCGCAGTTGGCAGTGCATCTATCCATGCTTTCCTGGAGTTTCTTTTACCAGTACATGTACTACGCACAATATTCTTTCTAAGCCACTGGCTGCTTTCCCACATAACCAGCGTCGAAACAATGGACAGCAGTGAGAGAGGAATGACTCCTGTTTAAATAACTATCATCAATCTTTGGAAAGAAATTGGCTGAGCCGGGGATTGAACCAGCGACCTCCTGTTCTCAAGTCCTGAATGCTACCGGCTGAGCTATCGGGGCTTGGCACTAAATAATTGGATATTCTATAAACAGCGGAATGTTCCAATATCAATTTCATATTTGAATATTCATTTTTTACTTTATAATGCTTTATAAATTGACCGTCAAAGGAAAAACATGAAAAAAAAAAAAACTATCCAGCAACAATATACAGCAAAACTCCTCTATTAAGACCACCCGTGGTACTTTTGAAAACTGGTCTTATTAGCAGGGTGGTCTGATTTCCGGGTTTCATCCACCTAGATTTTGAATCAAACTCGGACTCTGTGTAGACTTATGTAGTTTTAAAGTATGCAGAAAGTATGTGGAAAGTAATGTATTAAGTCAGGGAAGCCTATGTACACACATGAAAATGACGACAAGAAAATTTCCTTGTTCATTGAATCTGAAGATGATATGTTTCTTGCATTTTATGAATAGATCCACGTGTAAGTGCATGTCAATTCATAATTGCCAATTTAAACTCTTACAGTCAGATATGTACATAAATTAAGAAACTGAACTTACAGACTAGAGAATTTAATGTTAGTGATAGAACTTGTAACATTCCCTGTTTTGATCTGCTTTTTTGTTTTGTGTAGCCATAAGAACTCATATTCCACGTCTTGATTTTCATTTTTAAACAAAGAATTTCAAATAAGTGCTTATTATTGAACAGCCTGACACTTACACTGTATTTTTTTCCTTTATGTTTTGCCCATTTTGATTCGAGTTGAATGTTTGAACAGTCCTACTAATTGTCGATCACAGCAGCTGTAGTGTTCAGCAGTTTACAAATCCCATATTCTCTACGATTAACTATGGCTTCAGTGTGTAACAAAAACAAAATAATTTTCCAATCTCGATCACTAAATATTAAACCAAGTGTCTCAAATTACAATAGATGGGTGTAAAACACAAATCGTAATTATAAGGTGTCGACATGTTTTTCAATTGGGTCAGCAATGTGTGATAAATGCCTGATTACCGCATAAAAGCCAAAGGAATTCTTATCAATTCATTGGTCATTCAATTATGAAAGGTAACACCTTGATCACTAAATACAGTCATGTTACAATAGTCGTTAGATAAACAAAAGACCGATAAGTGACTGTCGATTCTATTGGACCCTACAGTATTCGTACATGAAGCACTGCCTGCAGTTTGCTACTATGGATGCGTGAAAATTAGTGGGTCATTAAGAAGGTGCGAAAATTAGTGGCTATTTCGGGGTTAAAATATATAGGTAATGTCTCATTGGTACTGAAAATGGTGGTCACAATTTCAGAATAGCGAGGTGCCCGTATTTCCGGGTTCGTCATCATTGATCATCAAGAAGGAAAAATTCCGTTCTGACAAAAATCGTTTGTAATAGAGGGTTGCTCGTATTGCCGGGGTGGTCGTGAGGAGAGGTTTTACTGTAATCATGTGCTCTGTCACTCAACTCTGTATCTGTTGATGTGTTGTTTACACATGTCAAGCTGTTTTTAACGACGACTAAATTACAAACACCTTAGATCAAACTTCTATTTATCGTCCTCTATTGACACTAACAATGTCCCATCATGGGTCGTGTTTTACGCCATCAGATTTGCGGGCTTAACTTTGTCAATAACATGTATCCATGCATAAGGTAAGCTTCTGTTGTTGTTGTTGTCATTGTGGCTGTTGTTGTAAATTAATTAACCACTCTTTACATTAAGCAATTTAAATGCTTTATTAACTCTAGGATTAAAAACTGAAATTATTCCACATGATTTATTAATTTACAGCAAATAATACTGTACTTTGTAAGACAAGTGAGACGGCTGAACTTCCAGCACTCAGTATACTTTGATCTCACAAGTCTTTTTTATACTGTCAGAATGAAAAGTTCTCTCCAGAAGGGAAAAAAAACTATGTAGGGGCATCTGACTAATTTCGCATTCATTGATGACCTTTTTCTATAAATGTTGGTAAGCTGGCTTGTGAAATTGTCGGATGCACATTTGATATTATTAGATCTATGTGTGGCTAAAAATGTACCAGTATTCAGAGATTCAAGTTTCGGACACCGCAAACATATAATAAGTCTAGATTTCTATTAGCGAATATTTGAATATATTCAAATACTTAAATACAGATAAGCCATGCTCTGTGAAAAGGGGCTTAATGGATGTGCAAAAAAATATCAACCCAGGTCAGCCTGGGCAGTTCGTGCAGGCTGACCTGGGCCGAAACTTCGCTATTGGTCAGTTTTCTGTATGTCCAAGGACCAGTCTACTTCATGATTACATGTAAGTCGCTTGTTAAAAGGATGGCCATTATGGATCCATAATTATGTAGTGGCATAATTGGTATTATGTATTATGGAGATGCATTAAGCCCCCTTTTGTCAGAGTGTGTCTGAAATATTTGAATATCAGTGTTTGTATTTGTTCCCATCCCTAGTTCCTATCATTTCCCTTTAAGTCTCTTTCCTTTCTTCGAAATAATTACTAAATACAACTTTATGTCAAAAAATTTGAAGCAACAAAAATATCAAATTGTAATATAAATGCTCATTGCAACGGCAGATCACCCCTTTCTTATGGCATAGCTTTTCTTCCTGTATAAAATCAATAGCTGACAGCTGTGTTGGGGAGAATTTTCTTAAGTTCAGTGATTAGTGTACTGGTCTTTTAAACCTCAATAAACGAGGATATTTGCCGCACCTGTTCGAATCCCAGTCGGAGCGGTTTATATCTGAGCTATGCATTGGTTGCCAACTTTCATGTTCGTAACATCACAGAAGCTTGCTGCTTTGCATTCTGATTTTTTATCTAAACTGCCTGTAAATTCAATCTAAATAGTGTTTGAAGGTTCAAAGGTTAACCCTTTACCACACATCCCAAGTTTAAATGACCTGAGGAGAAAGCCTTTTAAAATCATTTTAGAAAAACAAGAAAATGCTTGTAACCAGCAATTTCTCCTTTTCCCACAATTTTTTCTACCCTTTTTGATAAAAATCCCATCATTTTTGGGACTTTTATTTTGTTGTCTCCAAATTTTGCTTGTGTGGTAAAGAGTTAAACATAAATTAACACAGACCTGTTCCTAATTTCAAACTCTCTTTGTCCATGTCTTTTATCAATGTGGCCAGGTTGGTCATGTGATCTTCAGTCAGGGAATCCCTCATAAACTTGTGCAACACCTCATCTGATGTGCTGATGAAATATGTGTTGAGAAACTGTAACACACTGGAGGCCAGGGACACATACTAGAAATAAATACACATGAAATACAATTATAGTGATTAATGGACGAAAAATGTGTTGATAAACTGTTACACACTACAGGCCAGGGACATATACTGGAAATAAATACACATAAAATACAATTGTGCTGAGAAACTGTAACAAACTGACAGACAGGGACACATACTGAAAATTCATACACATGAAATACATTTGTACATATGTGTGGATGAAATACGTGTTGAGAAACAGTAACACACTGGACGCAACCATTTTCTCCTTTTCTCACAATGTTTTCTATCCGTCCCATAACAATTTCAATTTTTAGGTCACATTTGTCGTCTGCAAATGCTTTCAATTTGGACTATTCTAAAATTTTGTCGTTTGGTAAAGAGTTAATTTGCTAAATGACTACACGATCAAGTTTCAAGTCATTGGTAACGTATTATAATTTTCACCACTTACCCCATCAGGCTCTCTCTTATCTGGGATCAAGTAAGTATTATCTCCTGTACTGACTTTTCTGGAACGCTTTCCGTTTGTTTCATTGTCAAATCTCTGGGGTAGAGAAGGGGTGGGGCTGGGCTCTTTGGGCTCCGATGGAGACATGATCTCCTCCATCCACTGTCCAAGGATGGGCTCATTATCATCATCTAGAGACAAAAACAAAACTTACAACATTCTTCTTCCTTGAAACAAAACAACATGGAGAACACAGTCAAGAGACCATGTGAGAATTATTTCTTTTCTAGAATAATCACTTAAAATTTGCATGGCAAAAGGTAAGATTCTGCCTGCCACAATTCAGAGCTTGGATCTTCTCTTTTTAGTAACAGTGACACAGACCTTGACCCCAGTCCCTAAATGAAGGTATGTGATTAATCTGCAAAAATCTATTTCCATGCCTCTTTAATTTACCAAAAATCTATGCTGTTAGTTTTCATTAGACATGTTTTGTTTAAATTCTTTACCAACAGAATTGTAGACTTGTCCATATTGAGATCATTTGCGGACCACAGAAATAAATGTGGCTGAAAAGATGGACTTTGTCTTTAATAGGTTGGAAAAGATTCTAGAAAAAGCAGAAAATGCTGGTATCCACTATTTTCTCCTTTCCCAATTATTTTTCCAAAGCCTTCTTTCTCAGGGTTGGGTTTGTGTGTCAAAGGTTTAAAAAAATGGCATACCCTCATCCTCTGTGGAATCTTCTGAGCTGCTGAAGTCATCATCCTCATAGAATGTGTTGGAATCTGAGGCACTGCTACTGCTGGTCTCTGAGGTCTCTGAGCCTTGCTTTAGTTTTATCAACAAATATGCCTGTATAAAAAGTTATATCCTATTTAACTCTTTACCAAATGATAAAGATTTGGACAAATCAAAAAATACTCAAAAACTAAAATTTGCCTGTTGAAGGGTAGAAAACATTGTGGGAAAAGGGGAAAATGCTGGTTACCAGCATTTTCTCCTTTTCGAACAATGTTTTCAAAAAGATCCTTTCTCAGGGTTGTTAAATCTTGGGATTGTGTGATAAAGGCATGCCCAGGGCAAGTCATGGCGCTTTTGTGGACAGTGTTGAGCAATATCAGAGAACACAAAACATGCAGCCTGATCTTGAATCAACACCATCTGATACATTTTATAGGTATTACAGGCAAAGTTGTCTGGGAAATAGAAATATCTTGGGTCTTAATTTACCAAGGATCAAACTAGGATTTCCTGATCACAAATCAAATGTCTGGAGCATTGAGCCACAGTTGAACCATAGAAGTCCTGATGGATCTGATGGATATAAACATATGCTTAAATAAAAAACAATCAACAAAGTAATCAAACCTTTTTCAAGGCAGTTGGTACTAGGCTGAACATTAGATCTGGTATGTTGATAGCTGACATCAGTTTCTGTATACGTTTCCATGCTGGGAGGGGAGCCAGCAATGTCAAATCTAAACTTTTTCCAGCTGTTGTCTGAAATGCGATTCAAAATGGGTAATATGTATTATAAATAAAAATATATATTTGACCCATGCTCTATGAAAAGGGCACTTAATGTATCTCAAAAAAAATATCGACCCAGGTCAGCCTGCATAGTCCATGCAGGCTGACCTGGGCCTAAACTTTTTGAATTTGCTAAATTTCCTGCATTTCAAAGGACCAATTTACCTTAGTTGCTTGTTAGACAAAATAAACTTTTATGGATCCGTAATTATATGATGACTTTCTTGGTATCATGGATCACAGAGATGCATTAAGCCCCTTTTTTGCCAGAGCATCACTCATATATAAAAATATGTCCTATGTTTATATGGTGTTTAACATTCAATGTTTTTGTTTTCAATATCTTTTCAGTTATTTCACAGCAGCCAGTACACCTATCCATGCTTTCCAAATGTTTCTTTTTAGCAGTACTTTGCACAGCATTCTTACCAAGCCACTGGCTGCTTTCCTACACAACCATCATTTTAAATGTAAATTAATTTAGTTTAGTACCTCGAAAAAAAGGAATGCTTCAGGCAATAAAACTTATCAGTTACATGACAAGAATTAATCACAGGGCTCAATTCAAGAGTAACAAGCACTTACATTTCAAATAAACCTTTACAGTATTTTATGATAGATTCACAAATAATTCATTTTATAACTTCATTAACTTCTTAACCCTTTAACACACAATCCCGAGATTTAACGACCCTGAGAAAGAAGGCTTATGAAAACATTGTGGGAAAAGGAGAAAATGCTGGTAACCAGCATTTTCTCCTTTTCCCACAATGTTTTCTACTTACTGAAGGACAAATACAATCATTTGAAAAACAATGAATTGTCAACTGTAGCTTCCTTCAATATGGACAAGCGTAAAATATTGCCATGTGGAAAAGGTTTAAAAGTATTGATAGAATAAGGGAACAAGGTATGCACACTTCTTCCAAATCTTTATAAATCTTTTATACTATTCTACCTGCATGGTGGTGGACTGGGAGGTCCCACTCAAATTGGGCATCACCCCTTCAGTGTGAAGGTCATCAAACAGTTTGTGCAATAATTGTACAGACTGAATACCCAGGGCAACTGACAAAACACCCAAACCTTGAAATGAGCTGAAAAATAACAATTTATGTAAATGTTAGACTCTTTCAAATTTTCAAATTCAAAATATCTGCAAACAACAACTTCAGAACTTCAGAATTCACAAATGAGCTTAAGGTGTCTAATAGGGTAGAAACATTGTGGGAAAAGGAGAAAATGCTTGTTACCAGCATTTTCTCCTTTTCCAACAATGTTTTCAAAAGCCTTCTTTTCATGAGTCGTGAAAACCCGGGGTTGCTTGGTAAAGAAATAATTCTTTACCAGATGTCAACATTTTAGACAGGTCTAAATTGGAACCAATTTGAATACAAAATACAAGCTATCGCTAAAATACAGTCAGTCTTGTACATGCGACCATGTTTTAGGTGACTTTTGTGCTTAACGACCGTTTTTAAGTCTGCCCAAGCTATTTTCCTCTAATTTCATGTTGTATTAAGCAGCTTGTGTACTACGTGACCTACAACCACCAATTTAAGGCCCCAACAACCACTATTTCTTTCATTAAGCGACCCATCAACACTTGTCATCAAAATTGTGGATCCGTAATTGACAGTATATAATACGATTACAACCTCTGATCTATCCTAATCCTCCAGCTCTGGTTGAAGTCATCACAGCATGTGTCAATTACAGGATTAACACATTTACATGTCTTACTGTTAATTACCCTTTGACAATACACAAAGTTGATGTTTGATTCTGTTAAAGATGGGTACTACAAATGAAGTGTGTCCTTTAGTGACAAATTCAATCCGAGAACGTCATAGAAGTTGTTCTTGATTATGATGAATCTTTCACACATGCTTATGATTACACAATGTTTGTCTATTTCACGAATTCCTTGTCATCTATCCTACAAACATCGAGAAATTTTGTTTAAAAGGTTTGTTCACATGAGATTTCTTAGTGATTACTTTGACCTACTTTCGATTTTTCTTCTTTCACTTTTCAGAAATTGCTGTTGGTCGAAAAAAAAAAAAAAAAAAAATTTGAAGCATATTCTTGATATTTACCCAAAAATCGTAACATATACTTTTAGTATAGAACTATTTAAATCAGTCTAATTAATCTGAAAAAAAAATGTAATTTCCAAACTGCTGGTAAAAAGATCCAGGAAAGTATGCCACAATACACTGATATAATGCAGAAAACAGTGTTAACCCTTTCCCAAACAAGCCCTGGTTTTCACGTGTCTGCAGTACAAGTCTTTTGAAAACACTGTGGGAAAAGGAGAAATTGCTCGTAATGAGCAATTTCTCCTTTTCCCACAGTGTTTTCCGCTCTTTTTGAGAACTTTCTGCCATTTTTATCAAATTTAAAATTGTCGTCTGCAAACTCTTTCAATTTGGACCAGTCCAAAATTTGTCGTTTGGGAAAGGGTTAAACACCATCCAGTCAATCAATCAATTGGTCAAACACTTTTTGTCATACCTTTTAGCGGATCCTGGTCGACTACTTGACTGTGACTGTTTTGTTGCTGCCCCCTCCGTCTGGCCAGCACTAGATGGGCGTGATTTGCTGTCTTTTCTTTCCAGGATCATGGCAGGGGTCAAAGACAAGATCCCTTGCAGCCCTTGTAACAGTAACCATGATGAAAGAAGGTTCAGGTTTTGTGCAATCTGAAATATCAACAACATATTACCTCACTATCCTGAGTTTTAACAACTCTGACAGAGAAGGCTTTTTTAAACATTATGGGAAAAGGAGAAAAGGCTGGTTACCAGCATTTTCTCCTTTTCATACAATTTTTTTTATCCTTTCAGAGGAAAAAGTAGTCATTTGAACCATACTTAAGTTGCCCTTTACCACACAATCCGAAGTGTTAATAAATCTGACAGAAAAGGCTTTTTAAAACATTGTTTTCTATCCTTTCAGGGGAAAAAAAAAATCAAGATTTGAGCCATGTTTCAATTGTTGTCTGAAAATGTTTTGAATTTAGACCAGTCCATATTTTTGTCGTTTAGTAAAGAGTTAAACATAATAAAGCAATTTTTTTCAAATTTGTGGAACACCAATCACGGATATAATGCTACCCTGCATTAAAAACCCTGCATACAACAAACTTGGATACTGAAACTAAGCTCTAAGGATTCTGTATGTACCATACAACAGCCTGGTCACCCATCCAAGGACTAACCATAAAGCGCATTGCTTAACCTCCACAGACACAAATACTCCATACCCGATCACTGTAAAAAGCTGGCACAACACCAAGGCAGGTTTTAGGTGCTTATACATGTATATCTAACCCCTCTCTGTGACATTACTTTCCTCTTCCAGAGGTCTCGTCCCCAAGACTTATATACAAATACAATCCAGTAATCCAGCAGAACATTAGAGGGAAATTCAACTCCAGTCAAGCAGTTGTAATAAACCCACTTCTGACACCAAATGTCATGTACAACAGCTTGGTCACCTGTCCAAGCACCAACCATAATGCACATCTTAACCCTTTGGATTCTAAGCCAAATGCAGTGACCTTTTGCAGACTCTGTAGATCAAGTTCAGACTGCACAGAATGTGCTTGGTCACCTGTCCAAGCACCAACCATAATGCACATCTTAACCCTTTGGATTCTAAGCCAAATGCAGTGACCTTTTGCAGACTCTGTAGATCAAGTTCAGACTGCACAGAATGTGCAGTCTGATCTTGGATCTACAGTGTTCAATAAGGAGATATATTTTTCCCCAAAAAGTAACTCTGAAATAGCAAGAATGGAGTTTTTACAATCAGCTTGAAAGTTCCATTCAACTTATTCAGCAGGTTGAGGGTTAATCATCAGAAAGAGATATATACCCTACTGCACTGCGGTAAAAGCTAGCTCAACAGCAAGGCAGGTGTTAGGTGCTTATACTTCTAACCGTTCTCCTTGCCATGTATTTCATACTTACATTTCCTCCTGCTCTGGTTGAAGCATGAATGGCTGTCGACACATTTGTGTAAATCTCCAGCTGTAATTGACAAGCAAAGTGGTAAATCAGGAAAACAAACTACCTTTTTTTTAAAGACTTTGTTATATCATTAAAATTGTGTTTTAACATTTAACTCTTTAACAAACAACAAAATTTTAGACTTATACAAATTCAAAGCATTTGCAGGCAACAAAATAAACATGACTCAAAAACAGAAATTTGTTTTTGACAGGGAAGAAAAAATTGTGGGAAAAGGAGAAAATGGTGGTTACATTTTCTCCTTTTCCCACAAAGTTTTCAAGAAGCTTCTTTCTCAGGGTGATTAAAACTCAGGATTGTGTGGTCAAGGGCTAGGAGATTTATTTAAATTTTTTGGTCATAAATTTGGATTGCAATATTCCAATTCGTCATCCTTACAATCTTATATGTTCATATGGCCTAAACTCCTCTGTATACACGAGGGCCATGGTTGCCTAACATTGCTTACAGGACTTTTTTTATCTTTCAAAAACTGAATAATATTGATAAATCAATCAAAAAAAGTATAATCAAGCTGAACAAAGAGCCTGTTTAATGAACATTATGCAAAAAAAAAAAAAATTCAATGCTAAATGGTGCACATGCTTTTCTTTATATTTCAACCTATGACCTACCTTCTTACCTAAGGTGACTCATTTTTTGAAATCACCTGAGATACATCAAGACTAATATCTGACCAAATTTCTTGAGCAATGGACTGAAAACATTGCTTGTGAAGTGTGCAAAAGGATTTTCTACAGTCTGACCTGGTGACCTACTTTTTACAGGCTGATCCATTTTCAAAAAAACTCTTCAGAGACATTATCAACACTTACAGTTTTATGAACGATGTTCACTCCATAATTCTCAATATCTTCTTCTTTTGCTGGAGGATTACATTTGGTTGGGGTCCCACTAGCCAGGCTCATGATTGTATTGGTGGTTGCTACGGAAACAGCAACATAGAGACAACCCATGGTTACAGTGACAATCTTTTCAAGTCTTTTGACAGTCAACGGTTCAAGTATTGGCAGAGAAAACACCCTCCACACAATGGAAATATCATCCAACAAAACTTGGAAGCTACAAATATACATGAACAGATTTTAACTCTACAAATTGGTAAAATTTTGGACTCAACAAAATTGAAAGTAATTATTATTTCCATGCAATGAATTAAATGTAGTTTAAATGATTATTTCTGTCTTTGATAGGGTACAAAGCATTGTGCAAAAAGGAGAAAATGCTGGTTACCAGCATTTTCTACTTTTCCCACAAGGTTTTCAAAAGCCTTCTCCTTCAGGGTTGTTAAAACTCAAAATTGTGGTATATGGTTAACCCACTACAAGTTTTTTTTTTTTTTTTTTTTCAGATCTATCAGCAACTATTGCTATTTCTACAAATGATACATGAAACATATTTAATTTTAACTCTTTTCCAAACTACAAAATTTTAGACAGGTCAATATCGAAAGCATTTGCAAACAAAATGTGACTGAAATGATTGAATTTGTATTTGACAGGCTAGGAAACATTGGAGGTAAAGGAGAAAATGCTGATAACCAGTATTTTCTCCTTTTCCAACAAAGTTTTCAAAAGCCTTCCTTTTCTGGATTGTGTGGTAAATGCTTAAACTGTAAGAAAAAAACCTGCCATACAGACTGCCATCAATCCTCTAAAAGTCATTTCAGTTCTTCTGGTATATACATGTATATGTGCAACTGATGGATAAGTATAATTTTCATTTATATTCTGAGTTACTTATGATAATTGGGCCATGCTCTTGCAAAAGGGGATTTAATGCTTCTCCATGATGCATCATACCAAGCAAGTCATCACATAATTATGGATCCATAAAATTCACTTTGTCTAACAACCGACGGAATCATGTAGCAAAATGGTCCTTTGACATGCAGAAAGTTTAGCAATAGCAAAAAGTTTTGACACAGGTCAGCCTGCGTGGACTGCACAGGCTGATCTGGGTCAATACTTATTGCAGAAGCAATAAACCCTCTTTTCACAGAGCATGCCTTGCATATATTATACCAAATCAAGTAATAAAGGCCTACCAGTTTCTTGTGGTAAGGGCATCAGAGAGTGTGTTTGGCATTGCAAAGGATGAGCCAGCAATGGCATCCTTATATCTCTGAATGTATCTGTTGAGAAAAGTCAACTCTGAGCAAACATCAAGTAAAATATTCCCTCCATTCAGCTGTATGAGGCCGGCAAGGTTTCTTTTTCCAAAAAGGGTCTGTAATTAGATATGAAGTAAAATTCTAATTAATAATTAATTACACACTGATTGATGAATTGATTGTTTGATTGATTGATTGATTTATTTATTTATTTCTCTATTTCTTTCTCTATTCATTCCTTCCTATTTCTATATCTATTTATTCCTATATCTTTTGCTTTATCTATTTCTTTATCTTTTTTTTTTCTTTCTTTGTGGGTTCCAAAATTTTCAGATAGTTTAATCTTGCTGTTCAACTCTTTACCAGGCCACATCAATTAACCCTTTACCAAACAATCCCAAGTTTTAAAGACCCTAGGGAAGAAGCCTTTGAAACATTGTGGGAAAAGAAGAAAATGCTGGTAATCAGCATTGTCACCTTTTACAAAATGTTTTCTTCCCTTCTAGAGTCAGGTTCATCAATTGAGCCACATTTAATGTTGTCTCCAACAGCTTTGACAAATGTAAAATTTTGTCGTTTGGTAAAGAGTTATGGCTTCATTGAATTTATAGCACTCTGAGATGAGAGATCAAAGGTGGCTCAAAATGTGAAATTTATGCTTAATACAGTAGAAGATATTGTGGGAAAAGGAGATAATGCTGGCTACAAGCATTTCTTTCTACCACAATCTTTTTAAAGGCCTTCTTCCTCAGTGTTCTTAAAACACACGACTGTCTGGTAAAAGATTAATTTCATTTGTCTTTCACTTCATATCTATTGGTTCATTCATGATTCAAATTTATTGGTGAATTCAACTTTTTTGCTTGACTGTTTCCTGGGTTTAACCAGTACTACTTCACTTAACCCTTTCCCAGACGACAAATTTTGGACTGGTCCAAACTGAAAGAGTTTGCAGACAACAATTTCAAATTTCATGAAAATGGCAGAAAGTTATCAAAAAGGGGAGAAAACACTGTGGAAAAAGGAGAAATTGCTTGTTACGAGCAATTTCTCCTTTTCCCACAGTGTTTTCAAAAGACTTGTACTGCAGACACGTGAAAACCAGGGCTTGTTTGGGAAAGGGTTAAGCACTAAGCCACACAGGGCCTCTAGAAAGACACAGGACTGATTGTCAACAAGCAGGCAAGATCAGACTGTGTCAGTCTATCAGAGCTGAAAGAAAGAAATTGATCAACACCCTGGTACATACTCTGGTACAAGGGGGCTGAATGCATCTCCGTGTTGCATTAACCCTTTACCACACAATCCCGACTTTTAACAACCCTGGGGAAGAAGCCTTTCGAAAACATTGTGGGAAAAGGAGAAAATGTTGTTAACCAGCATTTTCTCCTTTTCCCACAATGTTTTTTACCTTTCCCAAAGCAAATTTCAGTTTTTGAGTCCCATTTGTTTTGTCGTCTGCAAATGCTTTCAATTTGGAAACGTCCATAATGTTGTTGTTTGGTAAAGAGTTAAACCAAGCAAGTCGTCACATAATTATAGATTCAGAGTCCATTTTGACTAACAACAGACTAATCATGAGGTAGAATGGTCCAGAACATTAACCAACTGCTTAAAGTTTTGACTTAGGTCAGCCTGCATTGACCATGCAGGCTGACCTGGGTCAATACTTTTTGTAGATGCACAAGCCTCCCTTTTCACAGAGCATGGCTCAATTTTATGTTACCTTGACTTCATCTGACGAGTCAGTTAGATGGACAATCGTCACTTCACCGTCAACAGCAATCTCTGATGGGGCCTCACATTTAGCAGCAGTAGATCCTGGATGAGTTATCTCCTCAAATACAGATGTCATCTGATCAAAAAGGTTAATTTCTGTGTCCAATCTAGGTCTCTTTACTTCTTTACTTGTAACAATCTCATCTGAATCCACTGTAGGACAAATGAAGGTAATTTAACATGTATTTTACTCTTTTGTCACAACTTGGCTGATTATGTAACTACATCTAATCTCATCCGTATCAAGGAGGTTTCCAAGTTGAACTGCCAATCACATAATCTTAAACATGGTGGAGCCCTTGTAAATTGATTAGCAATGACATAAACAACCACTGTGAGGTTATTTAAATCTGTCATTCTGTCGGTGAAAACTTCCAATAAAATTAATAAACCAAGTTAAAAAATGAATGTACAAACTGTCAACAGAAATGTATTTAGAATGATTCGTTAGAAAATTATGAATAATGTTTTCTTTTTTAAGAGGGGCCTTACAATTCTAAAAATGGTAAAACGGCATATTTTCGGCAAAGAAATGTACTATGTAGGTGTACATTACGCTAAGTGATACAGCCAAGGGACTTGAACAAAAGATTACCCAAAGTTTACCCAAAGGTATTTTACCAAGCATTATCAAGGGTAAATATTTTCTTGGCCTTGACTACATGGTTTAAAGCTTAAAAAATTGTTTATTTGGTCTAAAATGCCTTTTTAAACATTATTCCAATTACACTGCAGTGATTGGTACACCTATCCTTGCTTTCCTTCAGTTTCTTTTACCAGTACTTTGCAGAACATTCTTTGCAAGCCACTGGCTTGTTTTCCACACAAACTTCTACACCGATGTTCTGCCATGACAAAGGAATGAATTCTGTCACAAAGACTATCAACAATCCTTGCTGAGCTGAAAATGGAACAGGGGACACTTGGGTTTCAAGCCCTGTAAGTTACTGACTTAGCTATTTGGCTTGTTATAGAAAGAAATGATGTTTTAGTGCAACTCTAGCAGCTGCAATAGATGGTCTCCATTTATCTGGCTGAGATGCAAATATTCATTTAGCAAGCAGATTCCCAAAATGCTCTATGCATATTTGGTACAGACCTTTATTAAACAAGAAGCTACATTCCGGCACCAACACTCAACTGTATCAAAAGTATTTTAATGGTGACCTACCCCTGTTTTATGGAGTTCCCCTCTTTTTACAGTTATCAACTAGTCCAATTTTTAAGTAAATATCTTCAGACATAACAGAAATATTAAAAAATGTCACAGTTCTTGAAAATTGTAAGTCAAAAAAAGGGTATAACTATGTCACATAGAACTGTTGCAAAGCAGACAAATACCTCCCCTCAACACCTTGCCACTAAAGCAGCCCAATCAGAGAACAGAAATGATTTTCAGAACAAAGATCACCAGTGACCTTGACCTTCGACCCATGTGACCCAAAAACTACAGGGCATCTCCTTGGATCATGAGCAATACTTGCATAATGTTGCAGGGTCCTAGATCAAACAGCTATTGAGTTAGAGCACAAAAAGGATTTTCAAATTCTGCGATTTCAAATACCAAAATACTGCGATTTCACTCGAAAAAAATGTCATATGGAATTCCGAAAGTGTAGACTCAAGATCAGACTGCACATTTTTTGCAGTCTGATCTTGATCTACATCGTCCACAAAAAAGTGCTTTGCAGCCTTAGGGTTAAGTCAAGTTATATTTATACAAATCTTTGACTCACTGGTTTCGGCATCTCTGACACTAGGTGGGGTCTGTGAAGATTTCAGCATTGCAGTAAATATCACAATATCTGCTTTTGGTAAGCACCCTTGTCCAGTACATAGACCATTGATCAAAACCATCAGATATTTCTGTAAAGACAGTTAATTCACATAAATTTCACTTCATCATATCAGTATAATGCTCAATAATACTCTCTTCAAATGACACTCAAAGATGACAAGCAGTAAGAACTTTTCCAAGTACACTTGTACTTGATGAATTTCTTAACAAAATATGTGAACACTTCTTGCATCAAATGACATAAACATTACAATACCACACTGATACCCATGATATTTACACATACTGGATACGGATCTGATATCAAACTAGTCTCTATCAATCTATTAACACTTGTCCTACTAAATAAAACAAATTAACCTTTTAAGTCCATAGTAAAAAAAACCCCAAATTTTCCTATTTCAAAGGTATTTTCGGAGGAGAGATATCTCCTTATCGGACAGTGTGGATCCAAGATCAGACTGCTCATTCTGTGCAGTCTGATCTTGATCTACACTGTCTGCAAAAGGTCAGCGAGTCGCGCTCAGATTCCAAATGGTTAAACCAGTCTGCAATGATAACCTGAAAATAGCATGTGTCATTGTGTGATACACAGTCAGGTCACATACAGTTAATCAGACAAGGTTTGTACTGTTTTTTAATCCTTTGTTCCCCATTTTTCTATAATGTTCCGGAGCGTCGATTTCCAGAATAAAGAGCAAAATTGGTACAGAAAATAATCAATCCCTGATATTTTTTTCCAGACCACGAGATTTCCAAAACAGTGGAATCCAGATAAACTCGGCTCAACTGTACTCTATTTTTCATCCTCACAGACACAATGTTGGGTAGACATTGTAACTAATTGCCTCCTAAAAGGAATTTAGCAGCAGCAAACTTTGAAAACGCCTTGTAAAACATGAAGTCAGGTTCAACATGTGAATAAAAAAGAATACAGAGTAAGAAAACAAAAATCGTTTGCTACAATCAGTTAACCGTTTTCTCCATTTGCCACCATGTTTTCAATAACTGCAGACAGTCCCTTGCAGGGGCATGACTCATTACAACATAGGGTATTTTTGTACTTAACAGGAAGTGGAACGCAAGGCAAAACTTATAACAAGGAATTATGGTTGATTTTTTAACTCTTTACCACACAACAAAATTTAGACTTGTCTAAACCCAAAGCATTTGCAGATGACACATTAAATGTGGCTCAAGGCTGTCCTTGATAGGGTAGAAAACATTGTGGGAAAAGGAGAAAATGCTGGTCACCAGCATTTCCTCCTTTTCCCACATGTTTTCGATAGTCTTCTTTCTCAAGGTCGTTAATAGTCGAGATTGTGTGGTAAAGGTTTAACCCTTTACCTTAAACCCCAAGTTTTAACTTTTGAAAACAATGTGGGAAGACAAGAAAAAGCTGGTCACCAGCATTTTCCTCTTTTCCCAGTGTTTACCACTCTTTCATGACAATTTCCATCATCTGGACTAGACTTCATTTGTCAATTGCATTCCTAAAAGACGTGTCAAAAATTTTGTCATGTGAGAAAGGATTAAAGATCAGCGATTACGATCCGATTTTCACAACGCCAGTTTGCTCTTTTTTCTTTGTGAGAAAAGATAGAGCACATGCTCTATTTCCCACAGTGGGAAAAGGAGCAACTGCTCGTTTGACCACAGTTTACTGCAGTAGCTCCAAATTCAAAGCATTTGCAGAAAACAAATTAAACATGACTCAGTAATTGGAATTTGTTTTGGGAAGAGTAGAAAACATAGTAGGAAAAGGAGAAAATCCTGTTTACCAGCATTTTCTCCTTTTCCCACAATGTTTTTGAAAGGCTTTTTCATAGATTAAAGGTTAATAGGCTAAAAATGTTATACATTTCAGACCAACATAGAATGTCTTTTATCATACAGGACCCTTAGGGTTTAAAATAAGTCAAAACTGCTCCTTTTTCCTCAATGTTTTCTTGAGCTGTCAAGTGTGGGCTATTAAAGTCATATTTGTACAAGCATGATCAAAAAATATGACACTCAGGTATTTTCTTTTTACAGAAACTGTTTCTTTCATCCATTAACTCTTAAAAAACAATTCTGAGTTTTAAGGAATCCAAAGAAGAAAGCTTCCCAAAGCACTGTGGGGACAGGAGAAAATGTTGGTGACCAGCATTTTCTCCTTTTCCAACAATATTTACTACTCTTTCCATCAAAGACAAATCCTGTCATTTGAGCCACACCTGCTGTCTGCAAATACTTGCAATGTGAGGGAGTCTACAAAATTTTTAATTTGTTAAGTATGTGGCACCACATTTGAAGCAAGCCATACAAAGCAGCAGAACAGGTAAATACTCACCGGCGAGATGGCACATGTTTCTTTCTGGTGCTGCAACCTTTGGAGTAAAAAATTCATCAGTACTTTACAAGCAGCTGTTACACTGGAGAGGTGTGGGGTTGCAACTGAAATAAAAATGATTATTCATTTTATCTTAGCTTTGTCTTTTTTTTCCAGCATACAAAATACATTGCAACTGAAATAAAAAGGATTTTTCATTTTATCTCAGCTTTGTCTTTTTCCAAGCATACATAACAAAGGTGATGGTCGCGTGACTGAAGAAAGTGAAATGTGTGTTTCTAAATATAGAAAGGTATACAACTCCAAACAACGAACTACCTGGGTTCGGTCAATTTACATGACAAAACTACCACAAAACATAAAAATCCTACATGTTTTATAAATGACACATATATTTTTCTTTAAAACCCGCATACACATGAGCACAATAACACTAAGATTACTTAAATAAATCTTAAAACTTTAAGAACGGTCAGGCCACCGAGATCTGACCGACATACACATACACAATTCAACAACAAATTACATTGAAAATGCACCAAATCACATGTCAATCTTTTGAAATATGCATATATCTGGGAAAATATCATCAAAATGGGCCTTTAGAAACTAAATAGCTTATGTACAATTATATGGGTGGCCTCGATTACTATATGAACTATATGGTAAAGTCGAAGAGTTAAAGAAAGACCGTGGTTAAATATATATAGATATCATATAAATGGTCAAAAGATAGGAGGGATAGACTATCCTGGATAATAGGAAGAGAAAGACTGAGAAAGACAGAAAGAGGAAGGGGAAAAGAGAGGAAAAAAGAAGACACCGAAATATTGTAAATCCAAGGTATTTTGCCAAAATATATCAACAAATTAGCAGTGTAGACCAAAGTCAGACTATATTTTCATTGCAGTCTGATCTTGATCTATACTGTCCAAAAAACAGTCTGATCTTGGTCCACACTGTCTACAAAAACCACAATGAAGTTGTGCTGAGCAAAGCTTCAGATAGAGGGAGTGATTTTGGTTTCAAAATTGAAAATATTAATCACTCTCTACTAAACCCTACGTTAGGGTACTCATTAGGACCGTCTCATCGAGACGATTCTAATGAGTACCCACAACATAGGGTTTGGAAGAGAAATAATGGATTTAGATTACGATCACACATAATCTGGAGGCCTGGCTAAGCACTTTAGGGATTCATTGATAAGAAATTGAAAAACACTATGGTAATACTCACTTTCACCTGCTCCAGCAGACAGGTAGTGGGATGCCAGAGCCACAAATGAAGAATAGAATGGCTCATAGATATCATCATGT
The DNA here is from genome assembly GCA_945859785.2 of Tridacna gigas. Lineage (NCBI taxonomy): Eukaryota > Metazoa > Mollusca > Bivalvia > Cardiida > Cardiidae > Tridacna > Tridacna gigas. The sequence goes on from OX244028.2 coordinate 11,066,368, forward strand.
TTTAGGACCTCTTTCTCACTGAAATACAGGGGGCCAAATAACTCTTTACTAGACCACAAGCACTTAACCCTTTACCAGACGACAAAATTTTAGCCTTGTCCAAATTGAAAGAGTTTGCAGACGACAATTTTAAATTGGATGAAAATGTCAGAAAGTTCTCCAAATGGGTAGAAAACACTGTGGGAAAAGCAGAAATTGCTCGTTACGAGCAATTTCTCCTTTTCCCACAGTGTTTTCAAAAGACTTGTACTGCAGACATGTGAAAACCAGAGCTTGTTTTGGAAAGGGTTAACCCTTTACCAGACGACAAAATTTCAGCCTTGTCCAAATTGGACGCATTTGCAGATGACAATTTCAATGTAGCTCAAATGGTGGAATTTTTCTCTGGCCAAATAGGTGCATTAGAAAACATTGTGGGAAAAGAAGAAAATGCTGGTTACCAGCATTTTCTCCTTTTCCCACCATGTTTTCAAAAGGCTTCTTTCCCAGGGTCGTTAAAAGGCGTCATTATGCGGTAAAGTTCTAATGTTGAAAAAGTGGTAACAGGTGAAACATTCTTTTATTACTTTATAGAACAACTGAATGGGCACTCGATTCTGAGCATGTAATGATTCTGAACTCCTCTTCACACCCCTGTGAAAATGTACATTCAATAAGAACCCTACTATAGGGCCATAGTAGGGACTTGAGGCATTGGGCTCAATTTCGTTTGGCAATTATCAAAAAAGCACAGGAAGAAAATGCTTGGCAGGGGTGTGGAAATACTATGCCCGACTCATCTGACTCTGGAAAATTGGGCTCCGGACAAGTGACTTTTTTTGGTTTAGTTGTCCGCGGACAAGTTAAAAATATTGGGAAGCTTTTGAAACAGAGATCTGTTGTATACTTCTCCAGTGAAATACAAAATGTTCTCACTCAAAAAATGACATTTCGAATGATAAACAGCAGCTTGAGACGATCCCTTATTTCTGGAAACCCAAAATATACATTTGGCATACCTCTGCATTCACCGCATACAAGATCAGTATAATATATGTCTGTTTTTGCACGTCCATGTTAATTGCTTTGAAAAATTCTGCTTCAAGCCCATCATCATGGATTATAATAAACTAATTAAAAGTATCATTTTAATACCCATTCAAAGATCTTTGATGACAATGTCGCACACATGAAAAATTTTATATCTGATTTTAAACAGCTTCTATTGTTGGTAACTCCTAGAAAAATCAGGAGGGGAAGGAGTGTTGTAGTTGACGTAGGGTGAATTCACAACCAGTTGCCTGGCTAGCTCAGTTGGTAGAGCTGTGGTACTAGTGTTCCAGGGGCCATGGGTCCGAGTCCCACATCAGGCGCACCAGTTGCCTAGCTAGCTCAGTTGGTAGAGCTGTGGTACTAGTGTTCCAGGGGTCGTGGATTCAAGTCCTTTGTAGCCAGTTGTGGAGCCCACTTTTTTCCCATGAATTACTTCTTTGGTAACAGAATCAAATGGTGAGCCTCGGTATGCGGCACCAGCAGTCTGTGGGGATGGGGGGAGGAGGGGAGATTGTTGGTGATTCCCAGAAAAATCAGGAGGGGGAGGGGGAGGGGGAAGTGGTGTCGCTGACGTTGGGAGGACTCACAACCAGTTCCCTGACTAGCTCAGTTGGTAGAGCTGTGGTACTAGTGTTTGTTACGGGAGATCACTCTTTTCTCACAGCATAGCTTCTTCCCATATAAAAATCAAAACCTGACAACTGCGTTAGAGAGAATTCTCTTTAGCTCAGGGGTTTGTCTTTTAAATCTCGATAAACGATGATATTCACTGCACGCACGGGTTCGAATCCCAGCAGGGGCAGTTTGTATTTGAGCTATGCATTTGTTGCAAACTTTCATGTTTGTAAGATGTTCCTGTGGTCGTGGGTTCCAGTCCTAGGTCAGGCTCAATTTTCTTACGTGTGATTAAGAGTTAGCAACCTTCCCAAACATACCAGCTATGAAGTAAATCAGAGGAGAAAAGTGTGCCCAACATGGGACTCGAACCCACGACCCCTGGAACACTAGTACTGCAGCTCTGCCAATTGAGCTAGCCGGGCAGCTGCTCATGAGTTTACACAACGCCAGTTACAACACTCCTCCTCCTCCTGATTTCTTGGGAATCAACAACTCTCCGGTCCCCACGGACCGCTGGTGCCGCATACCCGCGCTCACCAATTGACCTCGTCGCCAATGAAGTAAATCAGAGAAAAGTGTGCCCGACGTGGGACTCGAACCCACGACCCCTGGAACACTAGTACCGCAGCTCTGCCAACTGAGCTAGCCGGACAACCGAACGCCGATTACAACAGCTAGTTACAAAATCAACCGTTAAGCACCGAATCTAGCCTTTGTATAGTGGGCCGGCGCTTTTTTTCTCCACCCACCATCTAGACTTGTGATCATGACACAACCGAAAGTGACACTGGCAGACGAAATTTGGAAGCAACAGATAAGCTCAAAATAAAGGCATAGTGAAATATTGGTAATTTACCTGGCAAGGATGGCATTGCTAAATTCTGGTAAAACATTTTTGTCCAGCGAGGAATACGAAGCAGACAACAAAGGTTTAATATTGACCGTCCAGGAAATTCCTGGACTGGTCGCCATGATTCGGAGAACGAGATGTCAACGAGATTTCAAATGCATTCGGCAAGCTTCGGGTTATCCGTGATCAAAGATGGAGCTACGGAAATTACCGAGTTTTGACGAGTGGTACCTAATGATGACGTAATATATGTTTACTCTGCGGACATATTTGCTGAACAGGGTACCTGTTTTTCGATCATCGTCCATATATCGGACGAGAATTGGAAATGCAACTGATGCATTTTATTATACCTATTTGCGGGCGAAATTAAAAAAAAAAGGATTAATACATAGACACACTACTTTATAAACATTTGATTATCTGTTCAAATTTTATAGGGCTTGTCAAAATCAGGAAAAGGCGGCATGGTTATGCTGCAACCATTTTGCAAGTGAATATAGGCCTACAAGTAAATACGTAAATTATTTCTATCAATTTACATCAAGCCGTTAGCACTAATGAGCGTGTAATCTCTTTTTATAAAATTTATTTGACGACGGATAAGCCTTTCCATGGTTGCTAATAATCAGCAGCCTGGATGTCGGGCCGTCTAGGTGGTATCTCAATGATTAGAGGATTCGCCTTATAAGCCAGGAGTCCTAGGTCCGAATCCCGTGTTCCCCATCGATTTTTTTTTTTATATGTACTAATTTCCATTTGTTTACATTTAATTCATTGTCCCACAAATGGCCCCGCAGAATAAACATGTCCCCCCCCCAAAAAAAAGGGAATTCCATAAAATGTAAAAATAGAAACACACATGGCTGCAGCGACAGGTTTGCTCGCAGGGAGAGTTGCCCTTATTACAGGTGAAAACACTTATATGCGGGATTTACATTGCTTTAATTTAAACGAATGTTATTATCCACACTTTTCATGAATCTCACAGAAATATAATGCACAATGTACAACATTTTATTGACAGGTAAATTTACAGAGTTAAAAGTCTCCAACCGTGAACTTTACAAACCCAAACTTTACACACCCACATTCAATCACTGTTATGAATTTGTGTCTATCGCCGGAATAGAAGTCATGATACTTTGTTGAAATGAGTGACTGAACATCTGAAGTTCACTTTCGAACTTTTTGACTGCCCTCTCGAAAACCTGATGTTTGCATTCAAATGCCCTTGCATGTTACTTTAGAGTCCAACTCTGCATGCGTTCTACATTGTGACCTTTCCAAAAAAACGTTTGTATCTGTGAGCCTACCCGTGACCGCGACCGGGGGCTGCTCAGACGTTTACCCTTTAACCACAATCTGGTGTTTCAACAACCCCGAGAAAGACGGCATTAGAAAATATTGTGGGAAAAGGAGAAAATGCTGGTAACCTATTCCCACAATGTTTTGCACACTATCACAAACAAAGTTCAATTTTTAGTCACATTTATATTGTCATCTGCAAATGATTACAGTCACAGCTCACTTATTCACACATCTCCTTGGTTTCACAAGGGTTAGGCTAGGGGTTTGACGGGTCTTGCCAAAGGACACTCCCTTGAAGAGCCCAGTGCTTCCCATGAGTCTCAAACACGTGGCCTCCATGTTAAGTGTCCTACACTTTACCAGCCATCAGAGTTGTAGCTAGCAAACAAAAGTATGCACAAAAGTAATACTAGGTATTATCTGTGCCTCAAAGTGCCAAGAGTGGAGAGGGGGATTTCCTGGGAGGGTGTTGGGGTGTAGAAAAGTTTTGAATTGTAGAAGCTGTTTGGTGGCTTCATGTAATGTCTTTGGCAAAATTTCCTTTCTTTTCTTTCTTTTTTTGGAAAAGTGTATACAACCATGTTTTTGCGTAGCGGCAGCTACACCTCTGGCCATGCAGGACCCCTTTGTAATTTAAGTCATTGAAATAATTTCAGACTGCTCTCATATACAAGGCAATATACAACACTTCCATCTCCAAATGATGGGGAGGGATCCTGCGTAGCTCAGTGGTAAAGTGTAGGACTTGTGACCTGGAGGTCCTGGGTTTGGGTTCACTGGATTCACTGGGTTTTTCATGGAAGTGTCCTTGGGCAGGACATTTTAAAGCCCTAGCCTATTAATGGTGAAACCTAGGAGATACATGAATATGTGAGCTGTTGCCATGATATGATGGAATAATGTTAAACATGGCGTAAAGCACCATTCAATCAGTCAATCAAAAGATGGGAAAATCAAAAAGGTGAAATTTGGAAATTAATGCTTGCTCTAGTCATCTGCTGAAAGACTAGCAAAGTCGTTCACAGGTGGTACATGTATGTGTTGACACCTTAACCCTTTACCAAACGACAAATTTTAGACTGGTCCAAATTCAAAGAGTTTGCAGACGACAATTTTAAATTTAATGAAAATGACAGAAAGTTCTCCAAAAGGGTCGAAAACACTGTTGGAAAAGGAGAAATTGCTCATTATGAGCAATTTCTCCTTTTCCCACAGTGTTTTCAAAAGACTTGTACTGCAGACACGTGAAAACCAGGGCTTGTTTGGGAAAGGGTTAACCTTTTGTCAAAGAACAAAATTTTAGACTTGCCCGAATTGAAAGCATTCATCTTGCAAACAACAAATTAACCCAATACCACATGATGCAATTTCACCTCATCAGTATCGAAAGCTTTTGCAGCCAACAATGCAAGTATGCCTTAAATGACAGAATTTGTCTAAAAAGGTTAGAAAACATTGTAGGTAAAGGAGAAAATGCTGGTTACCAGCATTTTCTCCTTTTCCCACAATGTTTTCCGAAGCCTTCTATCTTGTGGTCTTTAAAACTCAAGATTGTGTGGTAAAGGGTTAAATATGGTTCAAATGGTGAGATAAGTCACTGAAAGGGTAAAAGCCATTGTGGGAAAAGAAGAAAATACTGGTTACTAGCATTTTCTTCTTTTCCCACGATGTCACCCAAAGGTTTTTTTCCCAGTATTGTTAAAACAGAAGATTGCGTTAACACCTTACCAGAGGATAAATTTTTAGAGTAGTCCAAATTGAAAGCATTTGCAGATAACACATTACATGTGGCTGAAGTAATAAGAGATGTCTTTTGTAGGGTAGAAAACATTGTGGGTAAAGGAAAAAACATTTGCAAACAACAAAATAAAAGTGCCTCAAAATTTGAAATTTGTATCTGGAAGGGTAGAAAAGGCTGGAAAAGGAGAAAAATGCTGGGCTGGTGTTCAGCTTTGTCACCGTTGCCACAAAGTTTTCAAAAGCATTCTTCTGTAAAGACAAGATCATATGGGTTGTAAAGACAAGATCGTATGGTAAAGGATTAACCCCTTTACCACACAATCACAAGTTTTATGACTCAAAGAAAGAAGACTTTTGAAAACATTGTGGAAAAAGGAGTAAAATGCTGGTAACCAGCATTTTCTCCTTTTTCCAAAATGTTTTCTACCCTTCCAGAACAAATTTCAAATTTTGAGGCACATTCATTTTGTGGTCTACAAGTGCTTTCAGTATGGATAAGCCTAAAATTCTCTTGTTTGGTAAAGGGTGGATTGATTACAGGTGCTGGGAGTGGTATAGGACGAGCATGCTGTCAGGTGTTTGCAAGAGAAGGAGCGGCTCTGGCTGCGGTGGACTTGAACCTAGATGCTGTAAATAAAACCCTGGAGTCAGTGCCCAAAGGTATAAATCTAGAGTTGGGTTTATTCATTTTGATAACTTGAGTACAGTCCATCACCCAAAATAACAAACCCGTCGATAGAAGATTTACCCTTTCATGTATGCTTATAATATATGCATGCATGCATCCATCAGTCCATGTATCCATCCATACCTCCATCCATACATCAGTTCACCCACACACCCATCCATCTGTTCATCCATCCATCTGTCCATCCACCCATCAATCAATCAACACATCAATCAACAGACTGGTAGATCGACCAATGCATGGATGTATCAATCAATCAGTTAGTCAGTCAGTCAATCAATCAATCAATCAATCGATCAATCAATCAATCAAACAAACAACTAACTAACCAATCAATGAGAAGTAAGATATATGCAGTAGTAGTAGTGATGAGGAAGAGCTTTCTAAGGAAAGGAATGAATGCCTGTTAGTGGCATTTCTGCCTTTTCCAACAGTGCTTTCTTTAGGGTTCATGAATTCGGGTAAACTCATTATGAAACAACAAACCTATAGGCTGGTCAAGACTGAAAGCATTTGCAGACAACAATTTAAAAGTAGCTTTAAATAATGATTTTCTGTCTGATAGAGTAGAAAACATTGTGGTTAACCCTTTCCCAAACAAGCCCTGATTTTCACGTGTCTGCAGTACAAGTCTTTTGAAAACACTGTGGGAAAAGGAGAAATTGCTCGTAACGAGCAATTTCTCCTTTTCCCACAGTGTTTTCTACCCTTTTGGAGAACTTTCTGTCATTTTCAGCAAATTTAAAATTGTCATCTGCAAACTCTTTGAATTTGGACCAGTCTAAAATTTATCGTTTGGGAAAGGGTTAAAGGAAAGAATGCTGGTTACCAAAATTTTCTCCTTGTCCCACAATGCTTTCAAAAGGTTTCTTCTTCAAGGTCGTTAAAATTTGGGATTGTGTGATAAAGGGTTAAGGTCATACTGCACAGGATGTTTGTTTATGTCAACATGCTTACCATAGTGCTTATTGAATTACTCTTGAAAACACTAGGAACATATACGTAGATAGGTGCACTGGCAGACATGATATGTAAGTACATGTACATGGAATATTTATCTGACAACACCAGGAATAAATGAATAGGTACACTAGCTAGTGTGACACTACGGAAGTGAAGTTAAAATGACATTATACTCTAAACAAACCAATAATATTTATCTCTTCAGTCGATCATGCTTCCCATCATGCATTTTGTGCCGACGTCTCAACCAGTGGTTCCGTGAAAGACCTGATCCAGAATGTGCAGGCTTCTTTTAACACCGTACCAAGTGTTGCAGTTAATTCTGCTGGGATCACACGGGATACCATGATGTTGAAAATGACAGAAGATCAATGGAATAAAGTGCTGGATGTAAATCTTAAGGTAAAAATGAATGAGCCACACTGTGTGAAAATGCTTAATGCTTAAAACTTAATGCATTTGCAAAAAGTATCAACACAGGTCAGCCTGCGCAGTCCGCGCAGGCTGACCTGAGCTGAAACTTTTTGCATTTGGTCAGTTTTCTGCATGTCAAAGGACCAGTGTAACCTCATGATTTATTAGGTTGTTATACAAAATGGATTTTAGGGATGTATAATACTGTGATGACTTGCTTGGTATCATGCGCATCACGGAGATGCATTAAGCCCCCTTTTTCCAGAGCATGTCTCAAATGCAGAAATTTGATATTGTATCAGATGGATTCCAACAGACTAAAATTTCAGGAATTTCTTGTAAAACTAAAACCAATTTTGTAATGAAGAGGGTACTAAGACCTGGGCTGAAAGCGTTTGAAAAGATTGTTGGAAAAGGAGAAAATACTGGTAACCATTCAAAGGCAAATTCCATCACTTGATTAACATTTGATAATGTTGTCTACGAATGCTTCCAGTATGCATAGACAAACCCCATTAGCACAGCCGGTAGCATACAGGGGGTCACTGGTTTGAATCCCTGGCCAATTTCTTTTCAAAAATTGATGACAGTCATTGCGACTGGATTCATTCCTCTCTCTTCATGAATCATTGTTTTGATGATATTTATGTGGGAAAGCAGCCAGTTGCTTGGGAAGAATATTGTGCAAAGTACTGGTAAAAGAAACTCCAAGAAAGCATGGATAGGTACCACAATATAAATGAAATAATGTTGAAAGCAGCGTTAAACATCATACAAATAATCAATCAATCCGGTATGTATATGACTGTACAAGTCTAAAACTGTTGTCTTGTAAAGAGTTGCATGCTTCCCTTTTGTGCCAGTTGCACTACTGCTTCTAAAGTGACCAGAAATTAGCATATATGGTAATGGTGAAAAATGTTCAGTGCTTTTTCTGTCTCTTTTCATTTTGAAGGGAACATTTTTACTCAATCAAGCCTTGAGTCGAGCTTTAATCGCTGCCAGTGTGAAAAATGCTTCTATTGTAAATATATCTAGCATCTCAGGAAAGGTATGTTTTTCATGTATTACTTTGTTATTTTCTGTACTTGCATACATGTACCTGTTAGCTTAGTCAGTAACATACAAGCAAAGATGATCACTGTGTGACAAACTTTGCCATCTATATAGTTAAGCAATGCTATAGCAAAAGGGGGCTTAATGCATCTCCATGGTGCAGTATACCAAGCATATCATCACATAATTATGGATCTATAAAATCCATTTTGTTTCACAACAGACTGAATCATGAGGTAGAATGGTCCTTAGACATGCATTAAATTTACCATAAGTAAAATTTTGGGCCTGTGCCAGCCTGCACGGACTGTGCAGGCTGACATGAATCGATAATTTTTGTGGATGCATGAAGCCCCTTTTTGTAGAGCATGGCTCAATTTAAAAGTTTGTCACAGAACAATCACCTGTGGATACAAAACTACTGACCTAGAGTCATGAGTTTAAATATCAGCTCTGCCAAGCTCTTTTTGAGGATCACTGATAGTTTTGGCAATATAATCTCAAGGAAGTCATGGAAAGTTGTACTGGCTGTGGTATGACTGAAACAGTGTTGTAAACAACATTAACTTTTTACCACACAGTCACGAGTTCTAACGATCTTGAAGGAGAAGCCTATCGAAAACATTGCGGGAAAAGGAGAAATGTTGCTAGGCAGCATTTCCTTCTTTTCCCACAATATTTTCTACTTTTTCCAAAACAAATTTCAATTTTTGAGTCATGTTTATTTTGTTGTCTGCAAATGATTTGAATTTGGACTAGTCTAAAATTTTGTAATTTGATATAGAAATAATTTTCATTTTTTTTTTTCTTTTTCTAGGTTCTTCCTCAGGGTCATAAAAAGGTGAAATCACTTAGTAAGATGGTAAAATTTGATCAACTCTTTGCCAAACAATCCCAGATTTTAATGACCCACAGAAACGAAGCATTTGAAAACAATGCTGGAAAAGGAGAAAATGCTGGTAACCAGCATTTTATGCTTTTTCCCCTAATGTTTTCTACCCCATCAAAGGCAAAACCAATCATTTGAGACACATATAATATGTCATCTGAAAATTCCTCTAATTGGGACAAGTCTCAAATTTTGTCGTTTGATAAAGAGTTAAGGCAAAATTTTATCATGAATCACAGATACAAGTATTAATTGTTTAATACGTCACCTGAGCATAAAGTGCTTAAGGTGAGCTTTTGTGATAGTGCTGTGTCCGCCATGCATCATCCAGGCGTCAACAATTATCTTGTGTGCACTCTAGAGGCCACATTTTCTCTTAAATACTCATGAAACTTGGTCAGAATGTTTGTCTTGATAATATCTCGTGCAAGTTCTAAATTGGGTCATGTCAGGTCAAAAAATAGGTCACCAGGTCAAAATTTAGAAAAACATTGTGTGCACTCTAGGGGCCACATTTTGAGTCCAGTACTCATGAAACTTGATCAGAATGTTTGTCTTCATGAAATCTCAGATGAGTTAGAAATTGGGTCATGTTGGATCAAAAACTAGGTCACCAGATCAAACTTTAGAAAAACCTTGAGGCCACTTTTTTGGTCTAATGCTTATAAAACTTGAGCAGAAAGTTTTTCTTGATGATGTATGGGACAAGTTTGAAACTGGATCACGTCGGGTAAAAACGTAAGTCACAGGAACAAATGTAAGAAAAATCTTGTGTACTCTAGAGGCCACATTTTCAGCCAGAAAATCATGAAAATTAGTCAAAATGTTTGTCTTGATAATATCTCTGACAAGTTTGAAATTGTCTCATGTCTGGTTAAAAAGTAGGTCACTCTGCCAAATTTTAGAAAAACCTTGTATGCTTCCTAGAGGTAAGATATTCATCCCAATACCCATGAAACTTGGTCGAAGTGTTTGTCTTGATGAAATCTAGTACAAGTTCAAGGTTGGGTCATGTCAGGTCAAAAAGTAGGTCACCAGGTCAAATTTTAGAAAAGCCTGTGTGCAATCTTGAGGTCACATTTTCAGTCTAATACTTATGAAACTTGGTCAGAATGTTTGTCTTGATTAAATGTAGCATAAGTTCAACATTTGGTCATGTCAGGTCAAAAAGTAAGTCACCAGGTCAAATTTTAGAAAAATCTTGTGTGCACTCTTGAGGCCACATTTTCAGTGTATGCATCATGGTCAGAATGTCTGTCTTGGTGATATCTTGGACAAGATTGAAACTGGGTCATGTTGGGTCAAAAAGTAGATCACTGGGACAAATCTAAGGAAAACCTTGTGTGCACTCTAGAGGCCATATTTTCGGCCAGAAACTCATGAAACTCAGTCAGAATGTTTGTCTTGATAATATCTCTGACAGTTTTGAAATTGGGTCATGTCAGGTCAAAAAGTAGGTCACTCTGCCAAATTTTAGAAAAAACTTGTGTACACCAAAGAGGCAAAATTTTCATCCTGATACACATGAAATCTGGTCAGAATGTTTGTCTATATGAAATGTTGCACATTGGGTCATGTCAGGTCAAAATGTGGGACTAGGAGGCCACAATTTCTGTTTGATACTCATGAAATATTGTCCGAATGTTTGTCTTGATGATATCTCTGACAAGTTCAAAAATAGGTCAAGTAGGTCAAAAAGTAGGTTACAAACACTTATATGTTTTACATAATTACAACCAGGGTCCGTATTCACCAACCATTCTTAAGAACGTTCTTAGACTTATTCTTCAAGATTTTCCAAGTTTGAAAGTAACACAATTTCTGATTGGCTAAACCATTTTCTGATTGGCTAAACCAAATGGTTTAGCCAATCAGAAGGTGTGTTACTTTCAAATTTGGAAAATTTTGGAGAACAAGACCAAGAATATTCTTTAGAATGGTTGGTGAATACGGACCCAGGATCTCTTCAGCTTTATCAATCCTAGGTGAGCGCTTTAGGGCCATTGGCCGTCTTGTTATTTACAGACAGGGAATATAGGCCAAGCAAATTATGCAGCATCAAAAGCAGGAGTTATTGGTTTGACAAAAACTGCTGCCAAAGAGCTTGGAAGGTAATTTTTCATTGGTTGTTTGTTGGATTTTTTTTTTTTGGTTGTCCATTGGATTATTTGTTATTGTAAATTTTGTTTTTAAGGAAGAATTTAGGTTGTTTATTGTTAATAACCTAAAAGAGTCATTAGGATCATGACACACTTTTCTATAAAAAAAGACCCAAATATTGCAATTCAGGGCTTTCCTGACTAGAAATCTTACAGTATAGATCCAAGGTCAGACTGTCTTCTGAGCAGTTAATCTGTAATCTATACTGTCTGCAAAATCACATACTTATGGCATCGAAACAGTTTGATACTTACATTATTGATATTTCCAGTGCTGGCATCCGTGTGAATGCAGTTCTCCCAGGTTTTACAGTGACACCTATGACAGATGTGGTACCAGACAAAATTAAACAACAAATTACCATGTTGATTCCTCTTGGACGGATGGGCCAGCCTGAAGGTATACATTTTAGACCCCCCCCCCTTTTACCAAACAATCCCTTTACAACCCTAAGGAAGAGGCCTTTTGAAAACTTTGTGAGAAAAGGAGAAAATTCTGGTAACCAGCATTTTCTCCTTTTCCCACAAAGTTTTCTGCCTTGTCAAAAAACCAAAGTTCACTTTCAAATTTGTCCTCTGTAGATACTTTCAGTTTGGAAGGGTCTAAAATTTGCTGTTTGGTGAAGGGTTAACCTTCAGAGCACCAAATCAACCTAAAAAGCATTTTCATTGTGGAAGTAAGACTAGAATAATTGCTATTTTAAGATTATTCTTGTCAAGAATGTCTCAGAAAATGGACAGTATAAATCAAAGATCAGACTGCATGTTTTGTGCTGTCTGATCTTGATTTATACTAGCCACAATAACACCTGAAGCTGTGAAAGATGCTTTACGGGTTAAAAATGCATATTGACTCATTTGTGGATAATGATTTTTAAAAGCTGCCACAGCCAAATGGTTTGATAGAAGTCCCATATGAACAGTGGTCAAGGTGTAGGATTTGCAATAAGTAGGCTCAAGGTGTGATTCTCTCATAAGGTGCTGAGTTTTTCTTTGGAGTGTTCCTTGGCAAGGCACTTCAGAGTACCAGTCTAGTACTAATGACAAGCATGATTCACAGCTTTCACTGTTATACGACTGGAATTAATGTTGAAAGTGGCTGAAAACACAGTTCAGTCAATCGCATGGTGTAAGGCTTTAATAGCTAATAGCCAATAAAAAATTTAACTAACATACCAGCCAACACTTCTAGATCACTTAATTTTGTAGGTTAGTTGATTGATCAACAGATAAATTATTGATGATGTTTTCCTGGGTCTGTACAGGGAAAAGACTTGATATATCACTCTAATTCAAAGTTGCAAAACAAGACATTTGATTGGCCAAGACATTCTGTCTCGGCCAATCAAATACTTTGTTTTGCAATTTATAATTTGAGTTTATTTTAGAATGATACTATGAATTCCTCTGGGAATGAATGAAAAACAACACTCTATTGTTCAATATTTCAGCTATTGCCTTTTTCAAGAGTTCCAAACACTTTTTCCTCTAGATCATTTTTTTTAGTGTGAATTACTGCAGCCAATTAATTCATGCTAAATTTATGCTTCAGTAATTCACGCTAAAACATGATCTAGAGGAAAAAGTGTTTCAAACTCTTGAAAAAGGCAATATAGCCGAAATGTTGAATGATAGAGTGTTGTTCTTCATAGTGTAATTTAGAATAGATAGTGTTAACATGGTCTCTGATCTTCAGTTTGTTGTTTTTTTTCTTTCCAGAAATAGCAGAAACTTGTTTATTCCTGGCCTCAGATAAGAGTAGCTATATCACTGGTGTTGCCCTGGAGGTCTCAGGTTCATTACACTTTTCTTTACACACTTTTTTTTTTCAAAGTGATTGACTTTAGGGTTAGATTTACCCAGCTCAGCTAAATTCTTTCTGAGAATTGATTTTAGTCAATGCGACAGGATTCTATCCTCTCTCACAACTGAACATTGACAGTTTTCATGTGGAAAGGAGCCAGTGACTTGGAATGTTGTGCAAAGAACTGGTAAAAGAAGCTCCAGAATAACATTAATAGGTGCTCTTGCCCCCACTATACCATTGAAATATTGTAAAAGAAGGCATTTAACTCTTTACCAGACAGTACTGAGTTTTAACAACCAGCATTTTCTTCTTTTCCCACAATGTTTTCTTATCTTTCAGAGACAAATCCAATCATTTGAGTTACATTTAATTTGTCGTCTGCAAGTGTTTTCAGTTTGGACCATTCTAAAATATTTTCATGTGGTAAAGATTTAAATGCCAAGCGGACAAAACAAAAAGATTTAATAGGAACTGTCTCACCATGTCTCCTTCTAACTTAGGAATAACCCTGTCCAGAGCTTTTTTTGCACATGTAAAGCACTGGTAGCTGTTCTATTTTATTGGAGAGAAGGAGAGAGACAAAGAGAGGATGATCATTATCATATACCATTTTTATTTTAGCATTTTAGCAAGTCTTTTTGAGTCACGGAGGAGAGCCACAGCTAGAGGTCTTTAGACTAAGTCATGTTTGAATTAACATATTAATATAAAATATAACAGGCTGACCTGGGCCAAAATTTTTTGCTATAAGTCAATTCTCTGCATAAAAATGGACCAGTGTGACTTGTGATTCAATCAGTTGGTAGACAAAATGGATTTTATGGATCTATTATTGTGTGATAACTTGTCTTGCATTATGGATATGCATTAAGCCCCCTTTTTCAGAGCATGGCTCAAATAATTATGCTAGTATTTTGTGCTGAATTTTTAGCTTGGCTGTTTTCAAAGAAAACATCAAGGTATAGCCATAGGCCTGGTATCATTATCTGTGTCGTCTTGCTAAAACTTTGACATTCATAATATCTTTGTCTTTTCTGAAGATAAATTACTTCAAACTTCGACTCATTGTTAACTATCTATCAAAAGGGTAACCCATACAACAGGGGCAGGTAACCATCTGAATATTTTTGACACAGTTATGCCCCCCCTTTTCACTTAAATATTTTCATGAAAAGCAACTGGAGCTGAGTATTGGCACACACATGTGGTGCCCTTGTTTAATTCAAAGTGATTTTTTTTTTCAAAATGGACACACCTTAGTAGTCTGTGACTTTTTACTTTGTTAAAAGTATTTTTTTATGTTACAGGTGGTTTGTTCATGTGATGGCATACCAGGAAGCATTTTTATGGCGATGAATACATGAACTATGGTGCGATGTATTGTGGTAAAAGAAAATTATGTTGTGTTTCAAAATAAAGACAAAGAAAATGAACAGAGGTAGTTCAGTATTTTATAAGCACTTGTAAGAGGGACAAATTCATTTGAACCATGCTCTGTGGAAAAGGAGTTTAATGTATCTGCAAAATATCAACCCATGTCAGCATGTGCAATCCGCACAGGCTAACATGGGTCCAAAGTGTTGCTTTTAGTAAATTTTCTACATTACAGGGACCATTCTACCTCATGATTCAGTATTTGTTAACAAAGTGGATTTCATGGATCTATAAATATGTGATAACTTGCTTTGTATAATGCATCACGGAGATGCATTAAAATTGCTTTGCCAGAGCTTGACTCATTTATTTTTTTTTTTTTCGTTTGATGAGCCAAGCCCTCTAGCCCAGTCGGTAGCATACAGGACTTGAGAACAGGAGGTCGTTTGTTCGATCCTCGGCTTGGCCAATTTCTTTCCAAGGATTGATGATAGTCGTTGCAACAGGATTCATTCCTCTCTCACTGCTGACCATTGTTTCGATGATGATTATGTGGGAAAGCAGTCAGTGGCTTGGGAAGAATATTGTGTGGAGCACTGGTAAAAAGAAACTCCAGGAAAGCATGGATAGGTGCACTGGCTGCTGCGATATAACTGAAATAATGTTGAAAACGGCATGAAACACCATACAATCACAATATGTTTTATGACAATTTCAGCACTGTTGTTGTTAAATCACAGTGACATCTCACCTTTTTGTGGTTCCGTGGCCTTCTCAAAGACAAAGTGCCAAAGCTTCAACTTTGAATCAAATCCCCAAGCTTTTGAGAACATTGTGGCTAAAGGAGAAAATGCTGGTAGGCAGCATTTTCTTATTTCGGCTACAATGTTTTTCACCCAATCAGATTAAAATTGTAAAAATTTAGCAACATTTATTTTTTCATCTGCAGATACTTTTAATTTGGAAAAGCTTAAAATTTGGTCATTCGGTAAAGAGTTAAAGTTTTTTTCCGATCCAGTTAACCCTAAGGGTGCTAAACTCGACTCACTGACCTTTTATGGACAGCTTAGATCAAGATCAGACTGCACAGAGCATGTGGTCTGATCTTGGATCTACACTGTCCAATAAGGAGATGTATTTCCTCCAAAAATACTTTGAAATAGGCAAATTTGGGTTTATACTATCAGTTTGAAAGTTTTATTTCTTTTATTTAGCAGGATAAGAGTTAAATGGCAATGGGAGAGGATGCTTGTCACTCGCGACGGTTCTAGACTTTTTCTTGGTTAGTCTTAATCGATATTTGAACCGTATCAGAAGGCTTTGTTTTATAGCTCATTTTGGATTTCCAGAATAGACAAAGTTCCAGTATTAATTGCAAGATTTCAACATAGGTCAACAGTGAGGCACCCATGTAGAAACCCATAGCCCCACCAAGATCAGAGAGAAACCGCATAGTGTTATATAAGGGTTCTTCCGAGACGGTTTCATAAGTCAGGTCCTCAAAATAGATATTAACACTAAGAAAGTTCGAAGCATAATCATTATAGTTTGATTTAGTAATGTTAACATCGACCTCAAACTGTTTGCAAGTTTCCTCCATCGACGGGATGTAATTCCTGCATGATTGTGGCATCAAAACACGCTCCAAGTATTTGGCATTTGGCCACGACCTTCCTGTTACTGTCACTGTGTATGTATCCTCCTTGCATCTCGGTGGACAGTCACACTCTAGTACACCAAAATAGATTTGGTCTTCCACCCATGTCACACAATCCATTGTATAAAAGTCGTCTACGTCACAGACGTCCACGGTGTTGTTGTTCACGTCAACGTCATCAGGCGATCCATATGGAATACATCCGCATATTTCCATTACGTGATCACGTTCACAAAACATGTGACATAATGGAATTGAGTAGACAGAAACTATATTACTGCCAACCTGAATCCGCCTGTCATCGATGCAATTCCCATATACCCCTCCAAGTCGATTAACCCGAATCAGTTTTACCGCAACATTTGTTTCATATCCCGGATTTAGAACGAAACTGTCCTTTTCTGGTATTGGGATTGTCCCTTTCTCGTGTATAGAAAGTCGCATGCCGTAGCCATTGACAAAATGGTCAACGTATTCGGACTTTTCTATATTTAGAACCATGTGCAGCCCTTTGTTTGGTCCACTTGTTTGAGCCATTTCATTCAGATCGATGATGTAACAGTTTCCGAATAAAGGGGAAAACATCTGTATTACTTGATTTTCTTGATCAATATCGTAGCTGAACCCTAAAAATTAAAATCAAACAACAATAAATTTTGATATTTCTTTCAATGTCAAGTTAGTCAAATTAGATCGAATCATTCACCAAAAAACAGACCAATTCTTATTTTCATTATTGGAACTGTTCAAGTTAAAGGCGTATTTAGACCCACTACCGGGACCACGTGTAAACAAAAATCAACGGCATCATACATGAAGTACTATTAGATGCAACCATCAGTACATTTCGATGCAGTGTGCAATAAGTTATATTTAGGTCGATTGATTGATCGTATGGTGTTCAACGCCGTTTTCAACATTATTTCAGTTATATCACAGCGGCCAGTGCACCAATCCATGCTTTCCTGGAGTTTCTTTTACCAGTACTCTGCACAATATTCTTTCCAAGCCACTGGCTGCTTTCTCACATAACCATCGTCGAAACAGTGGTCAGCGGTGAGAGAGGAATAAATCCTGTCGCGATGACTGTCATCAATCCTCGGAAAGAAATTGGCCAAGCCGGGGATCGAACCAGCGACCTCCTGTTCTCAAGTCCTGTACGCTACCGACTGAGCTACGGGGGCTTGGCATCATATTCAGGCTTTCATTTCTCACTTGTTATTCTCGTTATGGGTTGGTTATCGTTCTGTCTGCGGTACGGGCACCGTGTAAGTGCCGATAATATCGTGCTGTCTCGCGAGGGTTGTTCATATTCTTACCAAATATACACAAGAGTGCACAAAGAGAGATAACTCTATGAACTGTGATAATGAGTATTGTTTCTTATTTCAAGATTAATGATAAGCATCGCAACAGGATTCATTCCTCTCTCACCGCTGGTCATTTTTTTCGACGATGATTAGGTGTAACAGCAGCCTGTAGCTTGGGAAGAATATTATGCAAAGTTCTGGTGACAGAAACGCCAAGAAAGCATGGATAGGTGCAATGGTCTCTAGGATATAACTGAAGTAATGTTGAAAACGGTGTTAAACAATGTGCAATTGATCAGTCATTCCAATTTCAAGGGTTTGATTTACTTTTCTTATTAATCCTTAGACTGCTAAGTGGCGGACAATGTAGATCAAGATCAGACTGCACAGAACATGCAATCTAACTTTGAATCTACACTGTCCGATAAGGAGATAATTCTCCCCAAGGATACCTTTGAAATAGTAAAAGTTGAAAGTTTCATTTCACATATAGCAGGTCAAGGGTTAAATATCTGATAGTGTAGACTCAAGACTATTGCAAAGTGTATGAACTTTTATGACACCACTATAGTATCATACGAGTAAAATCAGGACGTAATAGGTCCGCTGGAATCTAGTGGATAGATCGATCGATTAAGTTAAACACAGAAAAAAATTAACCTAGCCTTTATAGGTGATAAAAATTACTTCTGTTGATATCAAGTAGATCTACTATCTTTCATTTAAAGAATATTAACTGATAAATCTAAATTATTGTTAATCATTCGAATGTAGTTGTCTAAAACTATTGTCTACCTAGAAATGTAAGATGATGTAACATATCCTCGAAGTTGTGACCCAGTACATCGCGCTTAGCAGGCGGCTGCCTCTTGTATGCGGCCAAAACCCTCTCCCGCCACACCTCAAAACCACTTCTGTTTCTAAACATATTTTCATAATCCTCAGAAGCGATGTCATCTTCTAACGAGTCTAACGAGTTTAACGAGTCATACAATGACGCAATGGCGTCCCAGGGATTACCACTAGACTCGAGTTCAAGTTTTTGCAGAAGAATGTTGTTCATTTCTTCATTGTCCTTTAGTTTACTTAACCTAATTGGGTTGATGTTGCAGATGGTTACTGCCGGAAATGGCAACTTGGCATAGTTCAAAGTCACAGATGTTTTTACTGGGTAGGACCAGTATTCATCGAATAGTCCAATGATCTGGAAAGTTGATAATCCAATGGCCCCTGTAACGAAAATATAATAATTGAGGTCACATGTTATCTATCTTGAGAGTGTCTTTTCGACTGGTTGAAAAATTGTTGGGTGATACGTAGGAAATGACGTTCATTTTCCAATAGTAGTCTGTGCATGTCAATGTTCTTCGAAGTGTTTCCAATGAATGCAATTTGCCACGGGACTACCTTATTTGCCAGATATTTAGGTAAACGAATTCAGGAACAATTGTTTAAAACTATATATATATATATATAGAGAGAGAGAGAGAGAGAGAGAGAGAGAGAGAGATTAATGGTGCATGTGATTGTATGTGATTATAAGGAATAAATAAATTTCGCTTTTCGTTCAACATGAAATGAGTGGAATTTCGACTCAGAGCTATACATCATGCCTTTTGGGCACTAGTTGCCCAAATAACATCTTTAATTCGAAGCACGGCCAAGTTTGCGTTTACGAAATGGTGTAGCATTAGTTATACCTGGCAACGTGAGCCAACAGAAATCTCGATGTACCATTTTCCTAGTGACTAACTGAGTTATATATAAATAACAAAGAATCGTATGCATTTGTGTACTTTTTTAATTATATTTCATTTGTAAAGCTTAATTTTATCGTCTTTCTTTAATAGGAATGCGTTCAAAGTCATCTGCCTCGCCTTTAATTTATGAGAATGCTTTCAAAGTCGTCCGACTCGTCATTATTCTTACGAAAAATGCTTTCAAAGTCAACTGCCTCGCCTTTATTTTACAAAAATGCTGTCAAAGTCATCTGCCTCGTCTTTATTTTATAAAAATGCTTTCAAAGTCATCTGGCTTGTCTTTATTTTACAAAACATGCTTTAATAGTCATCTTTCTCGCCTTTATTTCACAAAAATGCCTTCAAAGTCATCTGCCTCGCCTTTATTACCTCACCTGAGCACGAAGTGCTAAGGTGAGGTATTGTGATCAGTCGTTGTCCGGCGTCCATCTGTCCGTCTGTCTGTCCGTCCGTCTGTCCACAATTCCTTTAAACATCTTCTCCTCCTAAACCGGTGGGCCAATCGTCTTGAAACTTGGCAGGCATGTTCCCTGCGTGAAGCTCTACCAAAGTTGTTAAAAGAATTGAATTAATCCATTAACTCTGGTTGCCACGGCAACAAAAAAGGGGAAATTTACAACATCTTTAAAATTTTTCTTTTAAACCAGAAAGCCCAGAGCTTTGATATTTGGTATGTAGTATCTTCTAGTAGTCCTCTACCAAGTTTGTTCAAATGATGCCCCTGGGGTCCAAATTGGCCGGAGGTCACAAATTTGGGCAAAATCATATATAGAGCAAACTTTGAAAATCTTCTTGTCTGAAACTAGAAGGGCTAGAGTTTTGATAATTTATATGGATCATCTCCTGGTGAACCTCTACCAAGTTTGTTTAAATGATACCCCTGTGGTCAAAATCAGCCCTGCCCCAGGGGTCACAAAGTAGGACATAAAGGTATATAGAGTGAACTTTTGTTTTGACTCATGTCTTGAAAACTATACAGAGTTTTTACATCGAACTTGTAACATCTATCAACCACCATTAGGAAATGCAGGACAACAAGTTTCACCCAGACTGACCATGCAACACCACAGTTATATACCTTTGTATTTTTTTTGTTTAACCACCTTGTTTTTATTGCTGTGTCATGGAAAAAGGGGGCTTGACGTATATTTTCATTGTGGACCAATATCTCTTTAACTACATGACAAAATGTCATGAAACTTCATCTTTATATTGTTTATTACAAGCCACAGACAATAGTTATTTGTTTTTATTTCATGAAATGCCATGTCATGAAAAAAGGGGGCTAAATGTTTAATTACATCATGGACCAATGACCATCTGTTTGTCCGTCTTTCAGGACAGATATCTTCTAAAATCCTTGACAAAAACTAATAGAAATTCATACAGATGTTCCTAATGATGTCCGCCGATATTTATTGGTTTATTTGCCATTTTGATATCAAATACTGTCTCATAGGAAAAAGGGGCTTCATGTATATTATTGTTAAGGATCAATATACATGTGCATAGTTTAGATTAAGATCAGACTGTCTTCCAGGACAGATATCTTCTAAAATCCGTGACAAAAACTAACAGAAATTCATACAGGTGTTCCTAATGATGTCCGCCGATATTTATTGGGTTTTTTTTTTGCCTTTTTAATATCAAATACGGTCTCATAGGAAAAAGGGGCTTCATGTATATTTCTGTTAAGGACCAGTATACATGTATCTTCAACTCAAAATCCTGGACAAAAATTTGTGAAAGTTTATACGTATGTTCCTTATGATAGTCCGTCAATATCATTTTAGCTTTTTTGATTAAATGTCGTGTCATGGAAAAAGGGGGGCTTCACATATATTTTCATTATGGATTAATATCTCTTTAACTACAGGACAAAATATTATGAAATTTCATCTTTATTTTGTTTATCACAAGCCACAGACAATGGTTAGGCCTATTTGTTAGCTCACCTGAGCACGAAGAGCTGGGTGAGGTATTGTAATTCGTCAATTGACCTGAAAATTGGTCAGAATGTTTGTCTTGATGAAATCTCGGATTACTTTGAATTTGGGTCACCTGGGGTCATAAACTAGGTCACTAGGTCAAATTAAAGAAATACCTTGTGGACACTCTAGACGCCACATTTCTTGCTCAATTAACCTGAAAATTGGTCAGAATGTTTGTCTTGATCAAATCTCGGATAAGTTCGAATTTGGGTCACGTGGATCATAAACTAGGTCACTAGGTCAAATTAAAGAAATACCTTGTGGACACTCTAGAGGTCACATTTCTTGCTCAATTGACCCGAAAATTATTCAGAATGTTTTTTATGATGCAATCTCGGATGAGTTCGAATTTGGGACACCTGGGGTCATAAACTAAGTCACTAGAACAAATTAAAGAAATACCATTTGGACACTCTATAGGCCACATTTTTTACACAAATGACCTGAAAATTGGTCAGAATATTTGTCTTAATAAAATCTCGCATGAGTTTGACTTTGGGTCACCTAGGGTCATAAACTAGGTCACTAGGTTAAATTAAAGAAATGCCTTCTGGGCATTCTAGAGGCTACATTTCTTACTCAATTGACCTGAAAATTATCCAGAATGTTTGTCTTGATGAAATCTCGGATGAATTCGAATTTGGGTCACCTGGGGTCATAAACTAGGTCACTAGGTAAAATTAAAGAAATACCTTGTGGACACTCTAGAGGCCATATTTCTTACTCAATTGAACTGAAATATTTGTCTTGATGAAATCACAGATGAGTTTGAATTTGGGCCACCTAGGGTCATAAAGTAGGTCACTAGGTCAAAATAAAGAAATACCTTGTGGGCACTCTAGAGGCAACATTTTGTACTCAATTGACCTGAAAATTATTCAGAATATTTGTCTTGATGAAATCTCGGATTAGTTCGAATTTTGGTCACCTGGAGACACAAACTAGGTCACTGGGTAAAATTAAAGAAATACCTTGTGGGCACTCTAGAGACCACATTTTTGGCTCAATTGACTTGAAAATTGGTCAGAATGTTTGTCTTGATAAAATCTCGGATGAGTTTGAATTTGGGTCACCTAGGTCATAAACTAGGTCACTAGGTCAAATTAAAGAAATACCTTGTGGACACTCTAGAGGCCACATTCTGTGCTCAATTGACTTGAAAATTGGTCAGAATCTTTGTCTTAATAAACTCTCAGATGAGTTCAAATTTAGGATACCTTGGGTCATAAACTGGGTCACTAGGTCAAATTAAAGAAATACCTTGTGGAAACTCTAGAGGCCACATTTCTTAATCATTTGACCTGAAAATTGGTTAGAATGTTTGTCTTGATGAAATTTTGGATGAGTTTGAATTTGGGTCACCTAGGGTCATAAACTAGATCAACTTACAAAAATTCCTTGTGGGCGCTCTAGAGGCTACAATTATTACTCGATTGACCTGGAAATTGATCAGCATGTTTGTCTTGATAAAATCTTGGATGAGTTCAAAACTGAGTCACATAGGATCATAAACTAGGTCACTAGGTCAAATTTAAAGAAATATCTTGTGGGCGCTCTAGTGGCCACAAATCTTGCTCAAATGACATGAAAATTGGTCAGCGTGTTTGTCTTTGTGATATCTCAGATGAGTCAAAATTGGGTAACATAGAGTCAAAAACAAGGTCACTGGGTCACATTGAAGAAATACCTTGTGGGCACTCTAGAGGTCACAATTCTAGCTAAACTGACCTGAAAATTGATTGACATGTTTTACTTGATGATATCTCTGACCAGTCAGAAATTGGGTCTCATAGGGTCCTAAACTAGGTAACTAGGTCAAATTCAAGAAATGTATTGTGGGCGTTCTAGAGGCCACAATTTTTGCTCAACTGACCTGAAAATTTGTCGGCATGTTTGACTTGATAATATCTTGAATGAGTTTGAAATTGGGTCACATCGGGTCATAATCTAGGTTACTAAGTCAAATTAAAGAAATACCTTGTGGGCACTCTAGAGGCGGCAATTCTTGCCCAATTCACCTGAACCTTTGTTAACAAGTTTGTCTTGATATTTTGGATGAGTTTGAAATATGGTCACATAGGGTCATAAACTAGGTCACTTGGTCAAATTGAAAAAAATACATTTTGGACACTCCAGAGGCCACATTTTCAGCTCAAATGACCTGACCATTGGTCAGAACGTTTGTCTTAATAATATCTCAGATGAGTTTTAAATTGGGTCATTATGACCCTGGGATGAAATTTCGCCTATTGACTCAGGTGAGCGATCAAGGGCCATCATGGCCCTCTTGTTTTATAAAGAAATGCTCTCAGAGTCATCTACCTTGCCTTCATTTATACAAGAAATCTTTTCAAAGTCACCTGCCTCGTCTTTATTTTACAAAACATGCTTTCAAAAACATCTGTCACGCCTGTATTTCATAAAAATGCTTTCATTGTCATCTGCCTCGCCTTTATTTTATAAAAAAAAATGCTTTCAGAGTCATCTACCTCGTCTTTATTTGCACAGTAAATCTTTTCAAAGTGACCTGCCTCGTCTTTATTTTACAAAACATGCTTTCAAAGTCATCTGCTTCGCCTTTATTTTATAAAAATGCTGTCAAAGTCATCTGCCTCGCCTTTATTTTATAAAAATGCTTTCAAAGTCACCTACCTCGCCTATAGTTGTACAAGAAATCTTTTCAAAGTCACCTGCCTCGTCTTTATTTTACAAAACATGCTGTCAAAGTGGCCTGCCTCAACTTTATTTTATAAAAATGCTTTGGGACTCGTCTGTCTCGTATTATTTTTTTTTTTTTTTGCAAAAATGCTTTCAAAGTCATCTGTATTGCCTTTATTTAAAAAACAACTTGCTTTTAAAGTCCTCTGAATCGCTTTTATTTTAATAAAGTTTTACCAAAAAAACTGCTTTCAAAGTCGACTGCCTCGCCTTTATTTTACTAAAAATGCCTTCGAAGTCGTCTGCCTCATCTTAAAAGATCTGTTTAGATTCAGAGAGAGTCCCGTCGTTTGATATAAAACGATAAAAGAATGTAAAGAAAGATTTATGGATAGAAAGAAAGAGAGAGAGAGCAAATACAATATTTACTTGCCTACTAGTAGTATGCACCAAAGGACCTTGACAGCAAGCTGGCGCGACGAGAGGATTTTCGGAACACCGTGCAGGGAACTAGTCTCGCCCAACTCCTTTAGTGCCTCTACAAGTGTCTGTTGTGACGTCATAATGCTACGTAATCAACTTTTTGGTCTAATTTTGACAACCCTTGAATGAAATAAGAAAGGAAAAATATAGATCTTTTGGAAAAGATTGACAGGACTAAACAGAATTTTTCCAGTTTGAAACGATTCGCGGACCATATAAATTCTCAGCAATATAATTTCAGATAAAAGTTCATAAAATAAAGAAGACCACTGAATAATATTAGTAATAATAATGATCATCATCATCATCATCGATTTGGAAGAAAACAAAACAATGAAATAAATAAATGTCATGTATAAAGACGCTTTTATCAATTATTCAATCAATCAATCAATCAATCAGCCAGCCAGCCAGTCAGTCAGTCAGTTACTTCACAACTGTTTAAAAAAATCAAGAAATATTTATATGAAATAAACATTCAATTAAAAACAAAACCTGTACCGGACGATATTAACCAGAAAATTAGTCACAACAGGGCACAATTGACGTTTACTCAGGATAACATTACAATATTTTTAGCTGCCAGCATGAAAATACCGTTGATGCCATGATCTGGCAAAATAGAGTTTAATGTCTATCCATGAAACATTATACCAAGCAAGTAATCACATAATTATGGATCCATAAAGTCCATTATTTTCTCTAACAACCAACTGAATTATCATATAAATTAGTCCTTTAAACTGCAGAATATTGAGTAAATAGCAAAAAAGTTTCGACCCAGGTCAGCCTGCGCGGACTGCGCAGACTGACCTGGGTCGATACCTTTTGTTGTTGGTTTTTTTTTTGCAGATGTATTAAACCACCTTTTTACAAAACATGACTCAAAATATAAAACAATCTTAGAAATATTCAAACAATTTACTTGGTCCAATTTACATTCGAATACCAACGCTTCCATGGACCGCGAGACACAAACCAATTATAATTTCAGTTATGAACCACGCAACATCTATGGACTTTTTCTGATATCGGTATCGATATTCTGCTTCTGTCTCAGTGGATGTTGTATAGCTCTTTACCACACGACAAAATTTTAAACTGCCTTTACAGTCATATAGTTGTGGCCGGTGTGAATCAGGATTGGGCTGTACTAAACTGGCTTTCCTATCTTGATTCCGCACTGTACGTTATGCAACGATTCTCTGACCACAATAACATTCTATTTGTTTGTCGTTTCCGGACAGAAAATTTCATGTTTATTTATTTATTTATTTATTTATGTATTGGGGGGGGGGGGGGGGAGCTCTAAGAACTAATTCAGTTTATGTAATATTATTCATACGCAAAATAGTTTCTCGAGGTAACCTTATCAAGAGTACTTTTTCGTAATATACATGTATTTGCTAAAATTACTTTATCGCAACAGAATTCTGTTCTGCTCTGTCAAAGAAATATTGAAAGCATTTGCAGAGGACAAATTCAATAAGGCTTAATTGATGGAATATGTCCTAGAAAGGGTAGAAAACACAGTGCGAAAAGCTGAAAATGCTGGTTAACAGCGTTTTCTCCTTTGCAACAATGTTTTCCAAAGCTCTTTCCCACAAGGTCCAGACAAAAACTCGGGAATGTTTTGTAAAAGGTTAAACTCCTTGCTAGAGGGCAAAATTTAAGACAGTTGAATATTGGAAAGCCTTTGCAGACGATCAAATAAATGGCTGAAATAATAGGATTTTTTCTTAATTTTAGAATTAAAAAACATTGTGAAACATTGTGAGGAGAAGAGAAAATGCTAGGTCCCAGCATTTTCTCCTCTCCCCACAATGTTTCAAAAAAGCTTTCTTCCACAGCGTAGTTTAAAGATACATCATTACAGCCATAGAGAAAAAAACGCTGTTAACATTTGATAGACTGTAGAATGGTCCAAAATTTAGTCAGCTGTGTAAACATAGATAAAATACCGACATATATGGTGAGAGGGATATGTAATATCGAAAATCTTCGATTTAAAACCGGAAACGTCAAGACAGTGATTTCTTTGATGCCCTCCAGAAAATGAAACGCATTTTTTATCCGTCGTAATCTGCGCAACCTTGTAGTCGCTAGGGGCAACAGTTGGCTTGAAGATACAAGAATGCTTAGATCTACAGTTTGATAAATAAAAATGAAATGGGTTAAAAAGTGGCTGAAAAAGAGTATGTATGTAACTTTAATCTTGGGATTGTTTGGAAAAGTGTTAAATGGCGGGTTCGGTTATCGTAGGTGCCCAAGTTCGTCTGTACATATGGACGCGAAGACTGTCTTCACTCGGTTTATATGAACAAGAATTTGAACTTGAATTTTATCAAAAACAGATTTATACAAATAAATTCAGACATGTTTTTAACAAAGTTTAGATTATCTGTTCACAAACTTGCAATTGAAACCGGCCGACATGATGAAGCTGATAGACATCTCAGAAAATGCCAAAACTGCTCATCGGATGAAATTGAAGACGAGAATCATTTCTTGCTAGAATGTCCTAAATACAGTACCCCAAGAAACAGATTTTTAAAACCTCACTATAGTAGAAGGCCGACTCCTTTTAAATTTATCCAACTTTGTCATCCAAAAATTTAAAAGAAATAAAATGATTTGTCAAAGTATATCTTCTTTGCATAAAAAAAATATGTTTATCTTGCATGTGTTTACACTCCACATTGTTCATCGTTCGTGTATTGGCTATAAATTGTCATCAGATAAATGCCAAATAAAACTTATGTTTTATTATGTTATGTTATGCCATACGCAAAAAGTAAAAGAAAAGTGATATCAAAGAATACACAAATGATACTAGCCATGTTCTTTGAAAAGGGGGCTTAATGCATTTGCGAAGAGTTTCGGTCCAGGTCAGCCTGCGCAGTCTGCGCAGGCTGACCTGGGCCGAAACTTTTCACTATTGTTGAATTTTCTGTCTGTCAAAGGAACAGTCTACCTTATAATACAGTCGGTTGTTAGACAAAATGGTTTTTATGGATCCATAATTATATAAAGACTTGCTTGGTGTCGGAGATGCATCACGGAGCTGCATTAAGCCCCCTTTTACCAGAGCATGGCTCACACACGAATCAAATGCACTCCATTAGTAATTAAAAGTTATACGGTTGAGGTTCTCTTAACTTTAACATCAGATAAACGACATTACAAGCATAATGCATATACGTAGTTTATCTCCATCTAGGGAGAAAAACGTCGATACGGTTGCACCTTGGTTATTGACCACGTTTGCGCCTGCTGAGCCCGGTAAAATAAAGGGCTTGAAACACAGGAGGTCGCTGCTACGAATCCCAAGCTCGGCCAAATTCTTTTGTAGGATCGATGATTGTCATTGCGACAGGATTAGTTTCTCTCTCACTGCTTAGCATTTTTCCGACGGTGTTTATGTGGGAAAGCAGTCAGTGATTTAGAAAGAACTTTAGAGAGGTACTGGTAAAAGGAACTCCAGAGAAGCATGGTTAGGTGTACAGGCCCGGACGATATTACAGAAATGATGTTGAAAACGGCATTAAAACATCAAACAAACAAACAATACCTGGTCTGTGCGGTTCTTCGTATTATTCAGTAGGGTCGAACTAAAAGTATTTAATTTTCAAGAAATCGATGTATCGCCCAATTTATTTTAGCCATGCGCTGTCAAAAAGAGATCTATTGCATTTGTAAAAAGTATCGACACGGGTCAGCCTGCGCAGACCGCGCAGGCTGACCCGTGTCGAAACTTTTTGCTATTGGTAGATTTTCTGCATGTCTAAAGACCAGTGTACCTTATGAATTCGTTGCTTGTTAAACAAAATGGATTTTATGGATCCGTAATACTGTTTTGACTGGCTTGGTAAAATGCATCACGGCCAGGCACTAAAACCCCTTTTGTAAGAGCATGGCTCATGTTCTAATGACGAACTAAACAATTGGGAATAATTGCATGGACTAACAACTGAAAATTTGTGGGAACATCGTAAAAACCCCCTTTACCCCTTAACACATAGTCCAGTGTTTGAACGACGCTTAGGAAAATGGGCTTTTAAGAACATTGCAAGAAAAGGAGAAAATACTGGTTTGTTTGTTTGTATGGTGTTTAACGCCGTTTCAACATTATTTCAGTTATATCGCGGCGTCCGGTGCACCTATTTTTGTTTTCCTGGAGTATCTTTTACTAGAACTTCGTACGAATTCTTTCTAAATCACTGGGGCTGCTTTCCCACATAACCCCTCGTCCCTAGACTGCTTTTCCGGACTCGGCTAAAATTGCTGAAAACCAACATTTTTCTCCTTCTTCCACTCTGTTCCCTACCCTCTCACAGACAAATTCTATCATCTGGTCCACTTTTTATTTGTCGTCTGCAAAGCCTTTAGATTTCAACGAGTCTTAATATTTCATCGTTTGGTAAAGGTTTCAACGCGACACTATGTCTCCTCAATCAAATTTACAGCAGACGACTTCAAAAATAGACATTATTTTTTTTAATTATGGGCAACCAAATAAGGCCATTGAAAACATTGTGGCAAAAGGAGAAATTGCTCGTCACGAGTAATTCTCCTTTTGCCACAATGTTTTCAAAAGTCGTCTGCGGCAACTCGAGCAAAGTAGTCTGTCAGTGTTGTATTGACAAGCGTGAAAGTGCCAATTGATTGGAAATTCCCAGCCCGGCCATTGTCAACCGAGTCTCGGCGCAATGACCGCGGGATGACCTCTCCAACTAAATTGAAAAAACTTTGATGATTCAATAAATAGATAGATAAGTTTATGAATTGTGACAATTTGAGCTTTTAGTTTGTGCAAAGAGAAAATCCGATGTACTGGTAGGTAGGTAGGTGGGTGGGTACATGGGCAGGTAGGTAGGTAGGTGTATAGATTGGTGGACGGAGGGAGGGAGGGACGGACGGACAGGCGGACAGACAGACAGACAGATCGAAGTTATGTTAGCAAGTGGTGTAAATTTATCCCTACATCACCTGCTTACAATCGTATGTTGCTGACTGACTGGCTGGCTTGCTGACTGGCTGGCTAGCCTATTGGATGGCTGGGTGGCTGGCTTACTGGCTGACTGTGGTTGATTGATTGATCTATCAATCAGTCGATCGACAGATTGTCGATTGAACAGTTGTTTTACCGACGAACGGACCAGCGGATGAATCATGATGGATATGACAGACAGACAGACAGACGGAAAGACAGACAGACAGACAGACAAATGGAAAACAACGTTTAAAATATGTGTTCAGAGTAACTGACATATGAGTGCATTTGCACTGCTGATTATCAATGTACAGAATCGCAGTACTGTCAAATATATCTAGATCGGAACTGCACACAGCTTAGGGTATAAAACTTTCTTTGTTAGAGTCTCTAGAACTTCAAAACTCTTTAGAAAAATGGTGAGAAAAATATAAATGATTTTGTATGGAAAGATACATGCAGTTTGAAAAATGGATTTTTCTTTATTTGTTCGGAAACATAGCTGGAAAACGAGAAATTGATTTGAGAGAGAAATGTCTGCTGTTTCCAAATCTTGTCTTCCACAAAGACGTTTGAAATGGTATTTGTTCATAGAAGAGTGCACACACACACACACACACACACACACACACACACACACACACACACACACACATATATATATATATATATATATATATATATATATATATATATATATATATATATATATATATATATATTGGCAAAAGTGGGCTTAATGTCTCCGTGATGCATCCTGCCATCCAATTCATCATATAATTATGGATCTATAATGTCCGTTGTCTCTTACAAATAACTGAATCCTGAGGTAGACTGGCTGGTCCTTGGACATGTAGAAAATTGACCAATAGCAAAAAGTTTCGGCCCAGGTCAGCCTGCGCGGACGCGCAGGCTGACCTGGGTCGATACTTTTTGCAGATGCATTAAACCCCCAATTCACAGAGCATCACACACACACACACACACACACACACACACACACACACAGAGACAAACACAACAATGAAAGACTTTTCTGCTTCAAACTAAGGTGTCTTCTAATATACTATGAACTTTTTAACTCTTTACCACACGACTAAAAAAATGTGAACTTGTCCAAATTGAAAGCACTTGCAGATGACAATATGGCTCATATGATAGACTTTGTCTTTGATAGGGTACAACACATTGTGGGAAAAGGAGGAAATGCTGGTTACCGGCATTTTCTCCTTTTCCCTCAATGTTTTCAAAAGGCTTCTCCCCAGGGGTCGTTAAAATTCGGGATTGTCTGGTAAAGAGTTAAAATCAAACATTAACCCTTATCCTGCTAAATAAGTGAAATGAAATTTTCAATCCGACAGTTAAAACCAAGATTTTGCTATTTCAAAGGTACATTTCGGGGGAAAAAAATCTTCATATCGGACAGTGTAGATCAAAGATCAGACTGCACGTTCTGTGCAGTCTGATCTTAATCTACACTGTCCGCAAAAGGTCATTGAGTCGTGCTTAGCGGCCTTAGATTTAAAACAGTAGACTCGGCCATTTTGAAGGTATATTCAGATGAAAACGAGATGTGTCTCAAAATGATTGGATTTTTCGTTAAAAGGGACAGAAAACACTGCGGGGAAAAAGAGAAAATGCTGGTTACCTGCATTTTCTCTTATTCCCACGGTGTTTTCAAAAGTCGTCTTCATCAGGGTTGATAAAACTTGGGGATGTTTGGTTAAGGGTTAAATAATTTGTCGATGATTAATTACCTTTTAGATATAACATGACAATCGACAGTTGTTTCATTAATAATTGATAATCACTGTTAAGCCAATACCCTTTGAAAACAAACTTTAGACATTTCTGTTAACTAGTATCATACAAATTACCCACGCTCTGGCAATAGGGGGTTAAATACACCTCTGTGATGCATTGCACTAAGCAAATCATCACGTAATTATGGATCCATAAAATCCTTTTTGTCTAACAACCGACTGAATCAGGAGGCTTTGAGAATACAATGAAGAACTTACCTGTAATTTCACGCGGTTTGCACGATCTGTTGTTTTACGCACCGTCACGTGAACAGCAGGTGCGCACAAACCAATTTGTTCAGGCCCTATCCCTCTACACAGTCTCCTCTGTTCTTGAGATTTTGCACAAAAATTAAATATATTGGAAGTACGGTATTACACGTATATTTCTAAAATTTTTCATTCTTGCATATTGCCCTAATTGTATGTTGTAAATACTTGGGTGAAATAAAAAGCACTGTTCTGTTCTGAGAAAATTGACCAATAGCAAACAGTTTAGACCCATATCAGCCTGTGCGGATTGCTGAGTAGGCTGAACTGGGTCAATACTTTTTTTTTTTTTTTTTTTCAAATGCATTGAACTCCCCTCTCACAGAGGACAGTCCACATAAGGTAAGAAAAAGTATGTAAAAACAATGAGGCAAAAGGAAAAATTGCTCGTAAAGTGAAATTTCTCCTTTCGGTACTGGTTCCAAAAGGAGCTTGCTGCAAGATGAGAGAGAGAGAGAGTTCTGTTTTATGAAGAATATTATGCATAGTGTTAAAAAAAAAAAAGAAAACATTTTACGGGAAAGGAGAAAATGCTGGTTGATAATGTTGCGAAAAACCTGTCTCCTCAGGGTTGTTTAAAAACGGGATAGTTTGGCAAGGCCCCCGCCCCACAACGACCCAAGCATACCCTCAGGTTCTTCCCATTCTCATTTTTATTTTTCAAAATAAAGTGAAATACTCTCACATCCATTACCGATTCCTTCCTGATTTAACACTTACCGAAATCTTATACTTGTCCCAAAATGGAATACCAACAATAGTAAAAATCGTTAGATTTCTCCATTTATGTCTTTATTTCTTTATTTTGTCTATGAATTAACCCATAAAATTCATAATTCTATTATTTCCATGCATGTATCAATTTCTTTTGTCTTTTTTTTTTTTGTATTGTATTGTCAATGAGCTTATATGCTTTATGTAAAATAAATTTGAGCCATGCTCTGGCAAAAGGGGACTTAATGCATCTTTGTGGTACAGGATACCAAACATCAATTACATAATTATAGATCCATAAAATCCATTTTGTATAACAACCAACTGATTCACGAGGTACACTGGTCCTTGGGCATACAGAAAATTGACCAGTAGCGAAAAGTTTCGGCCCAGGTCAGCCTGCGCGGACTGCGCAGGCTGACCTGGGTCGATACTTTTCGCAGATGCATTAAGCCCCCTTTTCACAGAGCATGGTTCAATTATGGTATGTTATGCCATATTTGTGCATGTTGTAAACAATTACCATGGGTTACTGCAACCATCAGTCGCTCTATCTCGTGTTTGCCCAACTGTAACTCTCTACCAGACGACAAAATTTCAGACTCGTCAAAATTGGAAACATTTGCTGACGACAAATAAATTCTGGCTCAAATCATGAAACTCGTTTTTGAAATAGTAGAAAACATTGACGGAAAAGGAAAAAAAAAATCTGGGTACAAGCATTTTTTCTTCTGTTCCACAATGTTTTCATAAAGTCCTCTTCCGCATGGTCGTCCAAACAAGGCATTGTTTGGTAAAGAGTTAAAGCAAATTAGTGTTTCCTAACGTTATCATGAAAACTGTACGAACGAACTAGGCTTTCATTCATTTATTTCTCATCAAGTGTAGCTTTGATTTTTAAACAATCAACGATATTTTTTTTTCTTTTATTAGATGGTGTCTTACGTCACTTTCAACATTATCTAAGTCATATAACAGCTCACTACGTTTCATAAGCACAAGTCAGTGGATCTACACTGCCTTGCAGAAGGATACTCCTTGCTGCAAATTTTAGGCTGCTTGCAACGGTATATCAGTTGAGGTTTAACTCTTTACCGCACAGTGCTGCCTTTTGACGCCCCTGGGAAAGAAGCCTTTTGAAAACATTGTGAGAAAAGGAGAAAATGCTGGTAACCAGCATTTTCTCCTTTTACCACAATGTTTTCTGCCCTATCAAAGAAAAATAGCACCATTTGAGCCACATTGAAATTGTCGTCTGCAAATGCTTTCAATTTGGACAAGGCTAAAATTTTGTCGTCTGGTAAAGTGTTAAGGACATATACCACAGCTTTCTCAGCTGACCAGTTTGCGCATGCTTCCTTTTTGCAACTCTTGGGTTACTATGACAGTGAGATAGCATATTTATATGTATTCAGTCGGTTGCCTTTTAAATACCTGGAAATCACAGAAGTTGAAGAAAATTTGGAGATTTATACATGATTGGCAGTCATGCCAAAATAGACGTTTATTATAAAGGGAAGTAATTCATTTCGTCAATCACTAAAAATGCACCATATCTCTTAAAAATACTCCGCTTGATATACTCTTTCTTTTATTATTATTGTTATTATTATTACAACACAGTAGAAAGTACTACTTCTGTGTAAAAAAAAAAAAAAAAACTGTAAACTATTTTTTTTTTATCAGAAAAATGATCAGAAAATAAGTCTTTGTTGGCACGTTAAAACATTTCTAATTGCTACTGTGATCTGTCTAATACCTTAATTCTTTCGATTAATCCTTTTTACAACTAGCAAACATAACATTTCTAAGAACAGTCATTTACTTGAGCAGTACTATTTACGTTAAGAACCGCTTTTAGGTTTGAAGTGAAAGCCAATTTTCTGTAATTTTTACTGATGTTGGAAACGGCGTTAAACACCATACAGTCAATCAGTATCTTCTTTGAAGAACTTTGTATTTTGCTCCGCAACATATGAATTTCTTTTCATTTTTTTACTCGGCATACATAACATTATCATCTGAGCGAAAAAAAAATAAATAAATAAAATTCTGTCCGTTGGAAAATGCGGCATATGTTCTTAAATATTTTCTCCACTAAGACAAATGCCCACGTAGCTCAGTTGCCGGAGCATGAGACTGGCGAAGGTCAAATTTCTGGCCAAGTGAGGGTCTGTGTTCGACCCCATGGCTGTCCATATAAAATCACCAATAATCTTTCGGATAAGACGTTATACCAAGGCCCCGTGTGACGATGCTATACACTGAGTACGTTAAAGAACCAGGCGTAAATTAGGATTGAGTTTCGTCCCGTACCCTGCACCATACTCCGTAACAAAACTATTAGTCTTCACTGGTGTAGCCCATAGGGACAACCGGTGACGACGATAAATGCTACTTCAGTCTGTTTGTCTGCATATTTACCCCAGCCAGGCGAGTTCGCAGTATTTTTCTGACGTGCGTCATTTGCTTGTGTTGCAACCATGCTAGTCCTAACAAAATTGTGGCAACTGTTGATTCGCTGAACAGAACAGGGAATAGACTAATAAATAATAACATTCAAGATTTTGCAGAACTTCGTTGTATCAAGGTTTAACCCATTACAAATAAGAAACAAAAGTATAACTTTTAGAGTATAATAGAATATATTTATTCACCTAACACTAAATAATATCACGTGATTCTAATCTCTTTCACTCATTACTTTATTGACCTTTTGCCAAACAATTCCGGGATTTTACAACACTGAGGAAGACAGCTTTTGAAAACCTTGAAGGAAAAAGAGAAAATGCTGGTAACTAGCATTTTCTCCATTTCAAACAATGTGTTTTTTTTTCCTTTGAAATACTTAAATACAATTTCCATCTTCCGAGAAATATTCAATTTGTCGTCTGGAAATGCTTTAAATTTTGACAAGTCTACACTTTTTGTAATTTGGTAAAAAGCAAATCGGAACATGTAAGACTTTGAGCCATGCCCTGTGAAAAAGGGGGCTTAATGCATCTGCGAAAAGTATCGACCCAGGTCAGCCTGCGCAATCCGCGCAGGCTGACCTGGGCCGATACTTTTCGCTATAGGTCAATTTTCTGCATACCAAAGGACCAGTCTACCTGATGATCCAGTCTGTTGTTAGACAAAAATGGGCTTTATGTATCCATGATCATGTTATGACATGATTGGTATCATGCATCACACACATGCATTAAGTCCCTTTTTGCCATAGCGTGGCTCTAGTGCATGTAGTTTGCAGCAGAAAACAATGAAAGCACCGTTGTGAATACATATGAGCCGTGCTCTGTGAAAAAGGGAGTTTAATGCATCTGCAAAAAAGTATCGATATAGTCAGCCTATGTACTCCGCGCAGCCTGACATGTGTTCGAATCTCTTTGCGTGTCCAAGGACCATTCTACCTCCTGGTTTTTTCGGTTGTTGAACAAAACAGATTTTAATCATCCATGACTTACGATGCATCCCGGAGATGAATTTAACATCCCTTTTGCCAGAGCGCTTCTAATAATTAGTAATAAGCTTTATAATATGAGCAAATGCTGTGGTTGTATGAAAAATTACCTAAATTCGTCTTCTGCAGGATGAAAAAGTCCTTTGCAGGTGGTTATGCGGTTAAAATATACACGCCAAAAATATAATATAATACTTTTTTTAAAGATAATACTACATAATATCATATACATAATCTCTTTAAAAGTACAAAAAAAAAAATGTGCAAATAAAACAAATATCTGTAGGCGTAAAGATATTATAGGTATTTGTAAACGGTAAAATATGTGAACCGCAATCTGTGAAAAGAAGGGGCCAATGCATCCCGTGATACGTAATACCAAGCAAGACATCACATGAGTATGGACCCCTAAAATGCCTTTTGTCCACCAACCATCTTAATCATGATATACATAGACTGGTCTTTTGACATGCAAAAAATTGATAATTGGCAAAAGGTTTCGACCCATGTCAGCCTGCGCGGACTGCGCAGGCTGACATAGGTCAATACTTTTTGCAGATGCATTAAGTCCTCTTGTCACAGAGCATGGCTCATATATTTTGAGAGACACTTCTTACTTCATTTGAAAGACTGTAGAGCATTTTTTTTTTTACATTTTTGTAATTACATTATTATATTATTATAGTTATTATTATTTGAGAGATTATCTGTATTATTAGTATTATAATTAGTGTTATCGCTATATAACCGTTATCATAATTATCATTACTTCTTTTGCATGGAGATATAACATTGATTTGAGAGAATTATAAAAACTCAGAATGATCTTTGAATACATCAACTAAAACATACCTTACTTCCACAAATTCAATTAAACCAAGTCCTAGCATTAAGATAAAACAAATCATGATCATAATGCGATAGTAATTCTCCAGTTTATTACGTCATTGTAGCATGTATGTTGTAATTTGTGTTGTAACGACGAACTGCTATGCAGTTTAAGTTCTAGAAATGAATGTTCTGTTCTGTCTGAGACATTTATATAATTTTATAACATAAAGGATACAACTACAATCTTTTGTTAGCTGTGTTTTGTGCAGTCATATCCTCATCTAACCTGCCTATATAGCAGTTTAGATGAGGACCTGATTGCACAAAACACGCATAAGACCTTCGATCTACATTTTTCATATTTTATAAGATATAATACATGTACTAGTATTCTGGGAAAAAAAAAAGCTTTGAAAGTAGAAAATTAGTATCTGTTGTGTGTGTGTGTGTTTTTTTTAACAGAGCAAAAGTGTTCCATTTGCTTTAATTAACACTCTAGGGGTTAAGAATCTATCAGCGACAAGCTGCAGTGACTGATCCTAGTTGTCAGAACTTGTTTTACAGTCGATGTACATGTACATGTAAAACAAATGAATTAAGTCCCATACCAGACAACTTCGTGATTTTACTATTTTGAGGACGAAGGATTTTAGAAACATTGTGGTAGAAGGAGAAAATGCTGGTGACCAGCATTTTAATCGGTTACGACTTGAACCAAATTTACACTGTCGTCTGCCAGTGCTATCAAATATTGCTTAGTCCAAACTTTTGTCTTTGGTGTAAACGATAAATATTACTTTGTATGTTCCCATAGTAAATGACTTTAAACCCTTTACCACACAATCCCGAGTTCTAACGATCCAGCATTTTCTCTTTTTCCCACAATGTTTTCTTGCCTATCAAAGAAAAATCCAGTCATTTGAGTCACGTTTAGATTATCGTCCGCAAATGATCTGAATTGGACAAGTCTAAAATAATATCGTTGGGTAAAGAGTTAAAAATATTGCTGTCAAAGGGGCTATCGCTTGTAACAAGCAGTTGCTCTTCTTTTTCATATTGTTTTCCAAAGAGTTTTATCCAGATATGTTCCTTTTCTTCTTTTAGCTTTCCTTTATGTTACTTTTATGTCTTAAAATATACTGTGTAATATTGAGTGAGACAAAAATAACATTATCATTCTATAGATAGAAACGTTTTATACAACGGCGTTAGTTTCAGACCTGTCTGGTACACTTTCTATGTCTTCTGAATCTTCTGATTCATCGTCCGTTATGCTGTCCAGATCTGTTACCATTTCTTTCTCTCCAAAACCTTCTTTATCATCCGCAACAACAACACCATCAGCGTCCGTTATGTAATCGAGATCTGTTACTATTTCTCTTTCATTAAAAGGTTCTTTACCACGTGTTATCAGAGCTTCTTCAGCATTTGTGTCACTTTCAACTGTATTTGTTTTTACACCAGATTCTTCATGCTGCTGGTTTGTTTCGTTAATAATACCACCAGGAATGATTTCGTGTGTTTCAGAGCTGATTGTTTCATTGATATCTTCATCTTCTTTTTTCACAGTTTCGCCTAAATTATTTGCTTGTTCACCAATGTTTTCCGTACAATCACTGGATTCCTCAGTGTCTTTGATATCACCAGATGAATCCGAATCTTCACCAGAACTACAAGTTCTATTCGTATCGTTTATCTTCAATTCACATGAAGTTCCAGATTCAGGGTCTTGACTTGACACTGATTTTATTTCTCCTACCCCGTTGACTTCTTCAGGTTTTAAATCAGCTGAAGGATTATTATCAACAGATTCTGCTCCACTAACAGAATCAGGGTTTTCGTTTTTAGTAAAGTCGGTGATGCCATCTCCTTCGTTTATCTGATCATATGTAACTGATTCGTGCGAAGACAGACCTGAATCCCCTCCCTCATCGATCTCATCTTTAGTTTCATCAGATTTACTGTTTATATTGGCAAACAATGATGGAATCTTTTCACCCATGGCTTCACTGTCCTCAATACTCGTGAAAACTGGACCCCCGTTATTTTTAATTTCTTCCTCTTTTTTATCTTTATTACTGTTGAACTTATCCGAGGACTTTTCAGTGAGACTATTCTTGTAATGGCGATACGCTTTGATTTTCTCCACGGCATCTTCGAAAATATGCATGACGCTTTTCTTCTTTGTTGTACTTACTCCGTATATTGACCAGTCTCTGTCTGATATTGATGGTAGATCTAATTCTTTAGCAACCTCGTCCTCTGCCATACTGTCTGTAAAGATATTTAGAAAAAAATGCTAATAATGACAATAAAGATAAGTAGGTGAAAGCGAGTAGTTTTAGAGGTAAAGCCCAAAACACTCGTAGCGAATGCAGTCAAAGTGGTGAAAGGGCAGGCAATCTGGGACTACGTTTCATCCACCATTTCAGATTCATTTTTTTTTTGTTTCTGACACTTGCAGTCTGACTTTTTGAGATATAATGTCCCAGCCAATAAGTTAGCCAGTCTTTAATGTTTAACGCCATCTTCGCAAGCCAAGGTGACTATCACTACGTGGATCTTACCCCTTGGCTGATCGAGTCGCAATTTGCTGGCTTCGCGATACGTGTAATCATTGGTTGCAGTCAGGACTGAAAACACCAATCAAATAGCGTGTTACATCTGCTATCCAACATCAGCAGAACGTAAATGAAAATAGTGACCACAGGAGAAAGTTGTCGGATATGATGGGAATTATTACCGAAAAATACAGACGAACAATACTTTGTTCAAAATTCACTGTCACAAATTAATTAAATGAAGTTTTAGGATACATCCCAACACCAGATCGTGGACTGTCAAAGTATGTGCGTGGCTTTTGCTTCGCGAAACTTAACAAGATTTCAAAAATAGATTTTGACTTTAAAAATCGTCTGTCAAGTTTTCGATTGAAAAGTAGTCAATTGTTAGCGAATTGCGGAGAAAGCGTGCTGAACAAACTATCATTAGACCAAACCTTAGTGACCAATAAAACAACAACACCGAAGCGCTTAACAGATCATAGTCCAACACCTAGAAAGGTTAAAAAAGCCTTTGGCCATCTATTCAACGACATGCTGAGAGATTCATGTTACGCGATGTTTGATTGGTTTTCGATGACATAAATCTAGGGGTGAACAATCAAAATCCAGTAGGTGGCGACTCACAGTGATAACAAATTTCGACTCGATCAGCCAAGAGGTAAGACTCACGTAGTGATCGTCACCTTGGCTTGCGAAGATGGTTTAACCCGGGACGATTATTAAGAGTGACTTGGTAAATTTTGTTCCAAACTTTTCAGCAACATTTTAACCTACTACTTTTATCGTATTGAACCGGAAGACCAGGGTCTGTATTCACAAATCATTCTTAAGAATGTTCTTTGTCTTATTCTCAAGAATTTCCAGGATTTGAGAGTAACATAACTTCTGACTGGCTAAACCGAATGGTTTAGCCAATCAGATGTTGTGTTACTTTCAAATTTAGAAAATTCTGCTGCTTAAGACTGATAATATTCTTAAGAATGGTTTGTGAATACGGACCCAGGACACATTACAGTTAACAGAATATATTTCCCTAAATCCGTATCGCATTTCGTTGTATTCGCTGATAGTATTTGTATATTTGTAACCCTAACTTGGGTAAATATTCTGTCTCTAAGTAACTACATGTACTGTAATAGTTTATTATTTTTTAATGCTTTTATTTACTACATTGATTGGTGTGTGGGCTAGTGGCCATCCCCATCCCTAATCACACATTACAAATGAAAAAAGGGGGTGGGGAAATGGATCAATTTGTGATTTACGCCTCTTTCAACAGTATTTCAGTCATATCGCGGCGACAGCTCAGTTTTCATTAATGTCCCGTGTTTCTACAGAACTAGGCTGGTGCTCTGAAGTGTCTTGCCCAGGGACCCTAACACAGAAATTCAAGTGCTTCAAATGGGGATCGAACCCCGAACCTCTACGTTTCGAGTCCTACCATTTCACCAATAAGCCACACAGGACCTCCCGCCCCCCGCCCTTTTGAGTGGCTGATTTGAGTGGCTGCCAATGCTTTCAATTTGGACAAGTCTAAATCTCTGTCGACTTTTAATTAAACTAACCACACAGTCCCCAGTTTTGACGACCCTGAGAGAGAAGATTTTTGAAAACGTTGTTGGAAAATGAGAAAATGCTGGTAACCAGCATTGTTTCATTTTCCCACGTTTTCTACCCTCTGGAAATCAAGTCCCTATATCTGAGCCAAGATGAATTTGTACGTGCATAAAATCTGGACTAGTCTAAAATTTTGTCTCCTATTAATGAGTTAGATTAACGAGCAATTGATACCTGGTAAATCTTGTTTATTGGCTACAACAATCAAGGGCACTTTTCGAAGCCATCTGGAGGTCAAAAGGTCATGGAGCTCGAACTTGGCTTCGTCGATTCTGACCTTGTCTGCACTGTCTACCACGAAGATAATTGCTGGAGGAATAAAGACAAAGAATTATACATTAAAGTGCTTGGAATTACTTGAGGTATACCCGGTATTCGAAATAATTCCTGATATACAGAAAAAATACTCATAGTAGTAAGTCAGGCTCCTACCTCTTCTGTCGGAATAGCTGTGTTATATGCAAATGAGGTCAACCGTTCCTAACATTTATAGCGTTTGAATCATTTAACCCTTATCCTGCTAAATAAAAGAAATGAAACTTTCGAGCCAATTGTAAAAACCTAAATTTTACCATTTCAAATGTATTTTTGGAGGAGAGATATCTCCCTATCGGACAGCTTAGATCCATGATCAGACTGCACGTTCTGTGCAGTCTGATCTTGACCTACGCTGTCCGTGAAAGGTCAGTGAGTCGCACTTAGCAGCCTAAGGGTGAGTTGCAGCACTTTTTTCTATCAACCGGAATAGCGGAGTCTGAACTAAATAGAAATGCAGTTTACACAAATATTTGAGTCGTGTTCTCTGAAACGGGGGTTTGATGTATCGGGAAAAGTACTGAATCAAGTCAGCCTGCACTGACCTTTTGCTTTTGCTATTTTCTTTTCCTGTCTATGGCCCATTATACATCAGAATTCAGTCGGTTGTACGGCAAAATAGATTTTATAGATGCATAAATGTGTGGTTACTTGCTTGGTATAATGCGCCGTGAAGATACATTAAACTACCTTTTGTCAGGGCATGGCTCATATGTTTAAACTAAGGATTTTATGCCAATTCTCTTTCGGTCGATTTGGTATACAATAGTAAAAATAATATTTGTACAGCGGACTGTAAGTATACAGTGAAATATAGATCATAGACCAAAATCGAAAATATTGCTACGGACTGTTTTGAGCCAATACTATAGCAGCAGTTTTGATTGGTCATTCAAACAATTAGAGGTGTTGCACGAGTGTTTTCTGGGGTAATATACGTGTCATTTTTCTTTGAAGACTAAATAGCTGTAAATATGGCGAATGACTAAGTCCACACACTCGTCACAGCTCGGCTGATTTCCGTAACTACATCTAACCTCTTCCGTATCAAGGATCCATCTTGAAGTACTGTCAGTCACATGATCTTAAACATGGCGGCGCCCGTGTAAATCGAGTAGCAACGACATCAACAACCACGGGGAAGATATTCCTATCTATCATCGTGTCGGTGAAATTTGCCAGCGGAATCGATGGACCATGTTAAAAATTGCTTGTACAAACTGTTTGTCAACGTAAATGTATTTAGAAAGATTTCGAAAGAAAATTGTGACTTGTGTGTATGTGTGTTTTAATGGAGCCTTACAATCTTAAGAACGGTAAAGCGGTTTATTTCCGGCGACAAAAATGTAGGTCGTGTAGGTGCATATCACCCATCGTGATACAGCCGAGGGATTTGATTAACGGATCACCCAAGGTTCGCCGAATGTATGACCAAAGTGAGCGGGGCGTGTATCGACCTAAATTCAAACCAAAAAGGAACATAGATCTTATTACCTTCAGTTTTTGGGAACCAGTTATGCCAGAGATGACGGGTCAGCTTTGAACCAGGCATGTCGAGCAGCTGTATTCGTGCGCCACGTTTCGGTGTAACATGCTCGATGATAACGCCTCTAGGGGGCGCAATTGCGTAGATAAAATCGTCAAGTTTTGCACTGTACAGGAGTGAGGTTTTACCTGAAAACAACGTGTTCCAATGATCTGAGCCATGCTCTGGGAAAAGGGGGTTCATTGCATCCCCGTGATGCATGATACTAAGCAAGTCATCACATGATCATGGATCCTTAAAGTCCAGTTTTTCTAACCACCGACTGAATCATGAGGTAAACTTGTCCTTGGGCACGCAGAAAGTTGACCAATGGCAAAAAGTTTCGGCCCAGGTCAGCCTGCGCGGACTGCGCAGGCTGACCTGGGTCGATACTTTTTGCAGATGCATTAATCCCCCTTTTCACAGAACATCGCTTATTTGTTGGTTTAATTCTTTCAGAGCCAAATATGGTAAACGGAACCTTTTTTTGGCGGCTGGAAATGCGATCCAACACATTTTTCATCTTGTAGGCTTGACTTTACAAACGGACGGTATAGATCCAGGATCAGACTGCACTTTCTGTGCAGTCTGATCTTGACCTATGCCGTCCGCAAAAGCCCCCCCCCCCCCCCCTGTCTTCCCCCTGGGTGTTGAATGAGTTAAAAAATGTACCGCCGTTTCACGTTTCAGGGCGACAACTCACTCATATTTGTCTTGTCTTCGTTATATCTGGGCTGTAGCTCTGCAGTGCTTTGCCAAAGGACACACCGACAGGAGCTACTACTAAGGATCGAATCCTGAAAGTCTGACCTACAAAGCCAAAGCTTTACCACCACGCAAGATGCCATCAAATAAAGAAATCCGTACTGAAAGCATCTGTAGACAAGACCATTAATTTTGACTCAAATGATTTATAATTTGCCTATTTGTGGGAAGAGAAAAAAAAAAAAAAATTCCAAGCATTGTTTTCTTTTTCCAGGACATTTTCAAATCTTTTTTCCTTTTAGTACGTAAACCAGAGAGAGAGAGAGACCGACAGACAGATGGACGGACAAACGGACAGACGAACAGACAGACAGACAGACGGAGAGGCACCCGCAAACAGACAAAATGAAAGAGAAAAAAAAAGATATACATATCTTACCTGCCCCATCTAGCCCCAGAATCAGGACCCTGGGTGTGGTCCCTTCAAATACATCAAACATTGTTTTCATCTGTCGCTGACAGTCTGTTATCCTCGATAACAAATTACCCATATTTAATATTTTCAAAAAAAAAAAAACCTTCACAAAAATGCAGACACACCCCAACTGATTCACAACATTAAAATTAATTTATCATAAGTGTTAATTAAAGTTATGCACCGTTTACACATATGTACAATTTAAACCGCTTTAATAATAACAGTTTTCAAAATTGATTAAATACTTTCAGGTCCGTT
Organism: Tridacna gigas; assembly: GCA_945859785.2. Classification (NCBI taxonomy): domain Eukaryota; kingdom Metazoa; phylum Mollusca; class Bivalvia; order Cardiida; family Cardiidae; genus Tridacna; species Tridacna gigas. Next base: position 11,110,660 of record OX244028.2, read on the forward strand.
GCATCCAAATTACTCCTGTAGGCCTGTTCGAAAAAGGTTGAAATCTATTTTAAGTAACACGGATCGGCAATTTCCAGTTTTGTAAGTTTGGGATCTATTTATCGACCGAAAAACACTTTACAAACCCGAATTAAACAACCCCACGCATTAACAAAAGCGCACCCTTAACTCTTTCAGCACCATTGGCGGAAACGTAGGCTTTTTCGGACGGCATAGATCAAGATCAAACTGCACAAAACGTGCAGGCTGATCTTTGATCTATACCGTCCGCTTGTTTAGCCAAGCATCTGAGATAAAAATTTGTTTATGAGGATTGGTGATAGTCATTGCGACAAGATTCATGGGCTACCGCTGATCATTGTCTCGCCGATGTTTATGTGGAAAGGCAGCCAGTGGCGTTGGAAGAATATTGTGCTGAGTGCAACTGAAAGAAACCCCATTAGTATGATAGGTCCACTGGCTGCCTCGACTTACTGAAATAATGTTCAAAATGGTCTTAAGAAGTCATAAAAACAAACAGCACAAACAATTTATTTGACGCCGAAAGAGTTAAATTCCTTCAAATGTTTATCCCGCAACCACTTTGCTTTATGCAAAATATTTTATGAACGAAGCAGAAAATCACATTTTAAGTCTTGCATTTGTCAAGGGCAACTCTTGCAAAAAGGAGGCATTTCGGATTTAACACTCCCAGCGCAAAATATAAGAGCCTTGCTCTGTGAAAAGGGGACTTAATGAACATGTATCTGCAAAAAGAATCGATTCAGATCAAACTGCGCAGTCCGCACAGGCTGTTCTGGGACGAATCTTTTTTCTTTCGATTAAACTTCTGCATTTCAGTGGACCATTCTTACCCGAGGATTCACTGTTGTTGGACTAAGTAGATTTTGTTGATCCATAATTATGTGATGACTTGGTTGGTATCATGGATCACGGAAATGCATTAAGCCCCCTTTTGCCAGAGCATGGCTCACATAAACTCGATCTCTTCCGACGGCTGTGCTTTCAATCCACTGAAACTCGAGATGTGTCTTGTTTTATTGGCTTGGCTAAACAAGCTGGCGACATACATCAAAGATCAGAATGCTCGTACGCGTTCTGTGCAGACTGATCTTGTTCTTTGTCGCCCGAAAGCGCCACTATTTTTGCCCTTGGCGCTGAAAAGAAATAATTACTGTTAAAAAACGGACTTAATGTCCCGAAACAAACATAGGCAAACAAAAAAAATAATTCGAATAGCGCTCTGGCAAAAGGAGGTTTAATGTATCTCCACAATGCTTTCTACAAATCAAGTCATCACATAATCATTTGTCCATGAAAAACACTTTGTCTAACAACCGACTGAATCAAGAGACAGACTCTACCTTTGACATACTGGAAATTGACTTATAGCGAAAAGTTTCGGCCCAGGTCAGCCTGCGCGGATTGCGCAGGCTGACCTGAGTCGATACTTTTCGCAGATGCTTTAAGCCCCCTTTTTACAGACCATGGCTCATTTTTATATACAGGAAAACGTTTTGTTTGCGTAGGAGAAAATATGAACTTTTCACCTCTTATAGCCAATTACCTAACCGCCGTTTTTGTATTGAAAACTTTGAAGATTATTGTTGCAACTTCAAGAATCGCTCTAGATGATTCTTTTTTTTTTTTAATTTACGCATTGCTTTTTTCGCTGTTCCCTCTCTCTCTCTCTCCTCCTCCCTCTCTCTCTCCCTCCCTCTCTCTCTCTTTCCCCTCCCTCCCCCTCTCTCTCTCTCCCTCCCCATCTCTCTCTCCCCCTACCCTCTCTCTCTCCCCCTCCCTCTCTCTCCCCCTCCCTCTCTCTCTCTCTCTCTCTCTGTGTGTCTCTCTCTCCCTCTCTCTCTTAACCGCCCCCAACCCAGCAACAAATTTGCAGCAGATGGCTTTGAATGTTTAAATATACCCATTGCTTGTATATTATGAAAAATCAACATAAATATAATTTGAATACGCGAATACTCGCTCTTTACAAACAATTCCTCCTTTTGCCATTATATATATATTTTTTTTTTGGGGGGGGGGGGGGGGGGAGGGGTTTGTCTGCTTTAACACTTAAATACAGATTTCCAGACGACATTAAAGACCGCCTTTTGACGGCCCTTGGAAAGTAGCCTTTTGAAAACACTTTGGGAAAAGGAGAAAATGCTGGTAACCAACATTTTCTCCTTCTCCTACAATGTTTTCTACCCTAATGAAGACAGAAATAATTTAACCCTTTCCCAAACAAGCCCTGGTTTTCACGTGTCTGCAGGACAAGTCTTTTGAAAACAATGTGGGAAAAGGAGAAATTGCTCGTAACGAGCAATTTCTCCTTTGCCCACAGTGTTTTCTACCCCTTTTGAGAACTTTCTGCCATTTTCATCAAATTTAAAATTGTCGTCTGCAAGCTCTTCGATTTGGACCAGTCTAAATTTTATCGTTTGGGAAAGGGTTAACAGACGTTTAATTTGTCGTCTGCAAATGCTTTCAATTGGGTCTGGTCCAAAATTTCGTTGTATGGTAAAGGCTTAAATTATATAAGAAAAATGAACCTGCATTTTGACTCCCGAATATTTCACTTCGGGCCACTAATGGTCATTTAAAAGCATTATTTCACTATTTCGTAATCGCCGAAATAAAGATATCACCGTATCGATCAGTATAGATCTTCATTGTAAACAAATGCTCTTAAATACTTTACCGGACGACAGTATTTTCATTCTCCCAATTTGAGTGCATCTGCAGACGAAAAATTCAAGGTTGGTACAAATTTAACAAACATCTCTTGACAGGGAAGAAACCATTGTCGGAAAAGGAGAAATGCTAGTTCTCAGGGTTATTAACCCTTAAAGCGACTTTCACGACTCTAGTTGCCTTTGCGGCCAGTGTTGATCAAGATCTGGCTGCACAAAACGTGCAGCCTGATCTTTGATCTACACTGTCCGCTTTGCTGAGACACTAGACATAAAAAGTGACCACAAAATTGTAATTATCTTGGTGTTGGTCTAGATAGAAAGTGTCCATTGGGTTTATTCGGCACTTTAAGGGTTAAAATTCGGAATCGTGTGGTGATTGGTGAAGGGCTGAATGAAGCTATTCTAATTTTTTCACTGAAGTAAGGAAGGCAAATCACCAGTAAAAAAGAAAAACAAAGTAAGAGAAAAAAATTGTGATATTTCCTTAATAGGCTACCTAGCCTCTTAATGTTTTTGTACATTTTGACCCAGATTTTCGCAAAAACTTCTGGGAATGTCGCATGGTCAATACCACGCTTCGATCACGGGGATTCCCAATCAAATCAGTCCGATGACGTCATATCTAATGTAATTAAAATAGACGGATTGCCTATTGCAAGACGATCGTCTTGTCATTCAAATGCGCAAAAATGCCCCTTTTACCGAGTGTAACCTCACATCTTCTATATGATTGCAAAGAAAAGTTACGCGAGAGTTTGATTTAGGGTTAAATGAAAGAAAAAAATGGTCTATCGGCTAGAGTTAGTTCAACTTAAACCTTAATTTGCATTCTGATCTTGATCTACACTGTCCGCAAAAAGTTAATAAGTCGGGCTTAGCAGCCTAAGGGTCAAAACAGATACGTTTTTATCGGATAAGGATTGAAGGTGGTAGCATTCAGGAGAATAGCAAACACCTTTTTAACCCATTCCCACACAATGACTCCTTTTGACGCGTCTGCAAAAGAAGCCTTTTGAAAACATTGTGGAAAAAGGAGAAAATGCTGGTAACCAGCATTTTCTCCTTTTCCCACAATGTTTTCTACTATATCAAAGACATAAATTATCATTTATGTTACATTTATTTTGTCGTCTGCAATTGCTTTCAATTTGGACACGGTCAAAATTTTGTCGTCTTGTAATGGGTTAACTCTTTCAGGGCCGAATATATAAACTTGAACACCTCCGACGGCTTAAAATACCATCCAATGAATCAGAGAAATATTTTTGCCCGATAGATTTGACAATACAGGCGGACGGCATAGATCAAAGATCAGACTGCACGTTCTGTGCAGTCTGATCTTGATCTATGCCGTCTGCAAAAGTCCCTGTTTTCGCCTATGGCGCTGAAAGGGTTAAATCCTATCTTTTCTCTCTTTTGAAAGCTCGCCGCAGGATAAAATATTTCTATTTTAATCACTCCAAAAATGTGTCTTTTGTCGGTTTTTCGAAACCATTTATATATGGGGATGTGGGGATATTGTATGTTTGAATGGATATCTGCCATGTATTGCCCAGAAGCACAATCACGTGACTGTTTCAGTGTGGCATTACGTTGCTTTCGGCAACATTTTATTAATGTCACGGCGACAGTTCACTTTGTCCTGTATAGCTTGGGTTTTTGACAGTGCCCTGTTTTGCCCAAGAACATACACTTGTGATGAAGGCTGTCAGCTGGGATTAAAATAGACAGTTCCCAATTAAAATTTAAATTTAACGCCTTAGATACCGGTTAAAGGAGGACAAGAGAGACACAGAGAGAGAGAGAGAGAGAGAGACAGACAGACAGACAGACAGACAGACAAACAGACAGATGGAAAGACAGACAATGTTGAAAACGCTAGAAAACACCATACAGGCAATCACATGTTACTAAAAGATATTTTTACGAGTTTTATAAAATGTATAAACGGTATGCAATTCAACAGTCAAACGTTAATTGCAGTAAACGATTACATAACACTTTCTGCAAAGAACAGATAATAAGAGCCATGCTCTTGGAAAAGGGGGCATAATGTATCTCCTTATTGCATTATACCAAGCAAATCATCACATAATTATGGATCCATTTTTTTTTTGTCTCACAACCGACTGAATCATGAGGAACAATTGTCCTAAGACATGTAGAAAATTTACCCATAGCAAAAAGTATCGACTCATGTCAGCCTGCGCAGTCCGCGCAGGCTGACATGGGTCGATACTTTTTGCAGATACATTAAACCCCCTTTTGACAGGGCATGGCTGATATATTTATTGGACCAAAACAAATACAGGATTAACCGATTAAAATAACTCCGTCAATGTAGGAGAGTTTAAAGGAGCATTTAGCCGGATTTTCCTAATGCCATGACTCACTGAGCCCTTTAATGAACAATCCCGAGTTTTAACAACCCTGAGGAAGAAGGCTCTTGAAAATATTGTAGGAAAAAGAGAAAATGCTGGTAACTAGCATTTTCTCCTTTTCCCACAATGTTTCAGTCCTTTCAAAGATAGGTTCAGTGAGCAACATTTCATTTATGTGTCTGAAAAGCAGTTAATACGATTAAGTCTCAAAGCTTGTCATGTTGTAATATTAATTAATACGCAATCAACAAATAGCATTGATAAGACTTAAGAATGTGAAATTCAGTTGGTCGGTCAGACAGTAAGTCTGTCTACACATCAACGATGATTGATTGTATGGTGTTTAACGCCGTTTTCAACATTATTTCAGTTATATCGCGGCGACCAGTGAACCTATCCATGCTTTCCCGGAGTTTCTTTTGCCAGTACTACGCACATATTCTTTTCAAGCCACTGGCTGCTTTCCCACATAACCATCGTCGAAACAATGGTCAGCGGTTAGAGAGGAATGAATCCTGACTATGAATCAATGACTATCATCAGTCATCGGAAAGAAATTGGCCAAGCCGGGGATCGAACCAGCGACCTCCTGTTCTCAAGTCCTGTACGCTACCGACTGAGCTACGGGGGCTTGACTACACATCAACGAGGAGCATGAAATACCGAAAATACATATATTTTGTTCTATCTTGAGTTAACTCCCTTTGTTACACAGTAATTCCCATTGATATAGACCAAATATGCACCATACTCTACCCCCTGCAGTTTATTTCTATAAATTTTATGTCTATCGGCTTTTATACAAAGGCAGAGAAAAGGCTTCATGAGCCGAAGAAAAATTTCGCTTTGCCTCCTAAAACACTACCAACTTTGAATGATCGTACGGAAAAGAAGCCATTACAAGTTGTTGACCATGTTTCATTACAGAGTCACATGGGCCAAATAGTAATCAAAGAATTAACAAAAATGGCCATCAGTTTCTGAGGGTACCGTCATACCAACAACAGAAATGAGCCACGCTCTGGCAAAAATGGGGGTTAATGAATTTCCATGTTACATGGCACCAAGCATTATGGGTCCATAAAAATCAATTTTGTCTACCAACGGACCCAATTCTGAGGTAGAATGGTCCTTTGCCACGCAGAAAATTTACAAAACGCAAAAAGTTTCGACTCCGGTCAGCCTGCGCGGATTGCGTAGGCTGACCTTGGTCAATACTTTTTGCAGATGCATTAACCCTTTCCCAGACAAGCCCTGGTTTTCACGTGTCTGCAGTACAAGTCTTTTGAAAACACTGTGGGAAAAGGAGAAATTGCTCGTAACGAGCAATTTCTCCTTTTTCCCACAGTGTTTTCTACCCTTTTGGAGAACTTTCTGTCATTTTCATCAAATTTAGAATTGTCGTCTGCAAACTCTTTCAAGTTGGACCGGTCTAAAATTTATCGTTTGGGAAAGAGTTAAATCACCTATCCACAGGGCATTGCTCAAATGTATTTCAGATCTGTGCCCTCATAAAAGGCTAAAAAATTGTAACAGAAGTGCTGGTCATAGAGTTATCAAATGAGACCAGTTTTAATACTACGTTCATGAAATGATTTATGCCAAGAGTCACACCAAAATATGCGAAGCATTTCTTACCCGCAGGCAATTTTACCTTTTCAGCGCTATAGGCGAAAACAGGGACTTTTGCGAACAGCATAGATCTAAGACCAGACTGCACAGAACGTGCAGTCTGATCTTAGATCTAACCGTCCGCTTGTTTAGTCAAGCCAGTAATATAAAAATCTTTCTAAGTTACAGTGGATTGTACTCTCAGCCGGGTCGAAAGTGGTTGAGTTTATATCAGCCATGCTGTGGCAAAAGGGGGCTTAATGCATCTCCGTCATGTATTGTACCCGGCAAGTCATCACATAATTATGGATCCATAAAAACCACTCTGTCTAACAACCGAATGGATCATGAGGTAGTCTGGTCCTTGGACATACAGAAAGTCGACCAATAGCGAAAAGTTTCGGCCCAGGTCAGCCTGCGCGGACTGCGCAGGCGGACCTGAGTCGATACTTTTCGCAGATGCATTAAGCCCCCCTTTCACAGAACATGACGCATATATTTGGAGTTGATAGAGTTAGAATTTCTGAGCGAATAAAGTTCTCCGTGGTTCGATGACTGAGGCACTGGTAACTGGTTAATTTTGTATAATTTCAGACATATTTGGTCTATGCTCTCACAAAAGAGGGTTTGGCGGATCTTCGTGATGAATTATACCCTGAAAGTCATCGTATAATTATGGATAAATAAAATCCTTTCAGTGTAGCAATCAACTTGATCTTAGTTTAACCCTTTCCCAAACGACAAATTTTGGACTAGTCCAAATTGAAAGAGTTTGCAGACGACAATTTTAAATTTGATGAAAATGGCAGAAAGTTATCAAAAAGGGTAGAAAAAACTGGGAAAAGGAGAAATTGCTCGTTACGAGCAATTTCTCCTTTTCCCACAGTGTTTTCGAAAGACTTGTACTGCAGACACGTGAAAACCAGGGCTTGTTTGGGAAAGGGTTAAACATATTTCATTTGTAACATTTTACATGCAGGAATATAATAAGACAGTTACAAAATATACATATAATATGCTACAAAATGGATTGGAACGGAAGCGTAAGCTTATACTGTTCCTTTCCACGGATTCTCGATGGTATAAGTCCTATTTTATTCATTCATTCAGTGATTTGATAAGCGAAAGAAAAAAGGTACCAAAAAGAAGAAAAAGGAGACAGTTACGGATACTATAGAGAGATCGTGCGATGTGGGATGCTCTCAAAACCAATATTATGGAATCAACTCTATTGTCTTGAAATGTATGATATAATGGCAAGACGAAACATTATAGAATTGTTACAAGACTTGATTGGATTTTCTCTATAGCTTGAACCTTCTGCTATCCTTAATAAAAGACTGCAATTCTAAAAATACTGTAACATTTTCATGAAAGGTGAGACTTTAGTCACCGGACAGCAGGACGTCCAAACTGACAGTTGTGAAATTCTCGATAGTTGCAAAAAGCTTATTTCTAATGATAGCATAATACCTACACTCTAGCAGACAATGTTGACTAGTCTCAATTCCACCACATTGACACAAGGGCGAAGCAACTAAATTTCTTTTTGGAATAGATCAAAATTTAGCGAACTACATTTGTTGCGCAGCCTAGTGTGGATAATTTGATATAACTTGATCTGGAGATAGAATGGTCCTTTGAAATGCAGAAAATTTACAAATAGCCAAAAGTTTCGACCAGTGTCAGCCTGCAATACTTTTTGCTGATGCAGTAAACAGGGCATAAGTTTTGTAGCCAGTCCTTTCCCACGATGTTTTTTATGAACTCCAAGTCCAAGAAACTGGATTGCTTCATCTTCGCCATAATGCTTGAAAAACTTCGCTCTTTCATCGGCAGTGTTTTCCGCCCGACATAACTCTCTCAGTAACACGTCATTAATTGTATTTAAATCGAGGCTAGAGCCTCGTTTTGCTATTTTAGTCGAGCGTATGGCAATGATCTCATTGCTTTCAGGATCTTCGAGGACAAAACTAAGGTTTAAGCGGAATGCGGACCGGAACCGGATGTCTGCAAGCTCCTCAGACCATTGGATCCCTAGAGATTTGTACATAGGTTCGTCCGGAACGAAATGCTCCTTTAGGAAAGCCAGCGCTTTGTCGTATCTGTCATCTGTCAGCAATACGACGTTGCCTTCCAATTTCGTGTCTTTGCTCGCCAAATCAAGGGCCTGTGTGAAAAAAAGGCAGATATATTTTGGAGTTTGTTCCCCCGACAGACAGATACATATGTATAAGGATTTTCGTAGTGTTGGTAGGAGAAGAAATATATTTCAGATGAAAAGAAAAGCAAAGTTTTTGATTATTCATTCAAGCACTCATTGGGAGGGTGATATATGAAGAATCGTATAAAGCAAATCTCTTTGCTTAACAGGTGTTAATATACATGAGCCATGCTCTGTTAAAAAGGGGGGCTTAATACATCTCCGTGATGCATGATACCAAGTAAGCCATCACATAAATATGAATCCATAATAGCCACTTTTTTAGCGGATTTTTATAGCAAATCCGCTTACTGTGATCGTTCTGACCGGAACCAAATACATCATGCCTAACGACGCATGCGCGCTCACACTGTACTATGATGCCTGTTTGACCTGAACCATATTTACTGTCATTCACGCTTTCGCCCATTCTACTTTCAGTTTTAGCCAATACGCCTCAACTTCTCCCATTCTACTTTCAGTTTTAGCTAATACGCCTCAACTTCGCTTTTGTCACAACCGTATATATTGCCCTACACGTGTATACCTATAGTCCGAAATCTAATACAGCAGAAAACTGCGTAAAATTGATGGAGCAAATTATCACCCCCTTAAAGAGTAATAGAATAACAGTTACTGCACGGCCCGCTCGCAGAATAGTTTTGACTTTTCCCTGCTCTTGCTAACACCATTTTAATTTAAACAACCAACTGAATCGTGAGGTAGAATGGTCCTTTGTAACGAAGAAAATTGACCCATAGCGAAAAGTTTCGGCCCAGGTCAGCCTGCGCGGACTGCGCAGGCTGACCTGAGTCGATACTTTTCGTAGATGCATAAAGCCACCTTTTCACAGAGCATGGTTCACATATATATATGTATGCCTCTTTAATGGCTTTTTATCCCCAACCATGTGTATACATTTTCGGGGAAACAGCTATAAAGAAGCATACCTGTACTTGGACTTTTTTTTTTTGGGTCAAGACTTTAAATTTCAGTAATCTGATTGGTGTTTGTTCTTTTTATGTGTTAAGTCCACATTGACAAATACTACCGCCCTCTACCTTATTCAAATATCTACCTTTGAATTCGAAACGTTTACACAAGAATTATATTTTAACCCTTTTAGCGCCAAAGGCGAAAACATAGGCTTTTGCGGACAGCACAGATCCAGATCAGACTGCACAGAACGTGCAGTCTGATCTTGGATCTATGCTGTCCGCTTGTTAAGTCAAGCCTATGCTATGAAAATCGGTCTGACTTCCACTTGATTGTCTTTGCAGCTGTCAATTGAGGTCGAGTTTATTTATTTGGCGCCGAAAGAGTTAAAAAATCTAAATTCTGTGTTCATGGTGTAGACAACGCATTTCTAAGAGCAAATATACGAGTGTATTGAACAGCAATCTGGCAAAAGGGGGTTAATGTATCTCCGTGATGCATTATACCAAACAAGACACCACATTATGGACGAAAAATTCCGCGTTGTCAAACAAACAACTGTATCAATACAATACAATACAATACAATACAATACAATACAATACAATACAATATTTTATTTGCGTAATTAGGCCTCTGGCCCACAATACATATATCTGTAGACTTTTGTAATGTCTGTAGACTTTTGTAATGTGCAAATCAAATTAGTTAAATCAGCTTTGTCACATATAAGGCTAATTTTTTTTATTGTTAAGGTTTTTTTGGTTTAAAAAAAAAAAATAATGAGGTAGAGTGGTTCTTGGACATACAGAAAATTGACCAATAGCACAAAGTTTCGACCGATGTCTGCCTGCGAGGACTACGCTGGCTGATGTGAATCGATACGTTTTGCAGCTGCTTAAAACCCCCTTTTCACAGAGTTTTCACAGAGCATGGCTCATTTGAAAGCTTAAAAAAAAAAAAAATACAGGACATCACCCGTTTTGCCTACAATTACACTTTGAAGTTGTAAATTTGAATTTTTTAGCTAGTCGAGCGAGCCGGTTCACAATTATCATAATAAATCGGGTTTTACCTACAAGTATGATGTTTGCAATATTCTTAAAATGATTTGTGCATATCTATATTTGTACGAGGGCACTTCAAAAACTCTCGGCCACTCTAGGATTACGCTGAGGAGAAGTCATTTATCCTGCATTATTTTTCGTACACGTCAATACATGGGTGAGGAAAATTCAGAAAATCTCCAGCCTCGCTAGGAATAAGCCAAACAGAAGTCAATTATCATATATTATTTTTTGTACATGTCTATAGATGTATGGGGGCGCTTCAAGAAGTTCTCAGCCATTCTAAGAACACGTGGGGGCAAACAGTTCACAGTCACGTGGTTCAGCTTGAACCACCTCCACTAGTGCTGAGTGGATTGGGACATTGTCCTACAGCGCAGAATGACAGAAAAAATCGCTGCCCTATTCGTATTAAACTTTAGGCTGCTAAGCGCGACTCAAGTACCTTTTGCAGACAGTGTAGATCAAGATCAGACTGCACAGAACGTGCAGTCTGATCTTGGATCTACACTGTCCGATAATGAGATACCTTTCCACCCAAAAAATACCTTTTTGAAATAGCAGGATTTGGGTTTTTACTACCGGTTTGAAAGTTTCATTTCACTTATTTAGCAGGATAAGGGTTCTATTACAAACCTAGCAGATTTGATGGATGAAGTTATAAGACCTTGCAACATAAGTGCATTTAAAAAACAATTAGCAAATCTTTTTTTTTTTTCAGACTGAAAACTTTTTTGAGCTGCTCTTGCATATATCTACACTTGGAAACTATCATACGTTACCTTTTTAATTTCATCTAATGTTAAGGACGACAGTGAACGGGGCGGCGGCGTCTTAGACATTCTCTTCGGCTGAAGTTTTGATGTAGACCTGTAGTGAATACACATAAATCTTTACCACACGACAAAATTTTAGACTAGACAAAATTTAAGGCTATTGCAGTCGACAAATGAATGTGGCTTATTTGGTGAAATTTGCCTCTGATAGGATGGAAAACATAGTGGGAAAAGGAGAAAATGCTGGTTACCAGCATTTTCTCCTTTTTCCATGATGTTTTCAAACACCTTCTTCCCCAAGGTCTTTAAAGCACGGAACTGTTTGGAAATGGCATAAAACAACTGGGTTCGTATCCACAACCCACTCTAAATTGCTTTCTTGGTCTTATTCTATATTTCAGAAAGTAACGCAATTTCTTATTGGCTAAACCAAATGGTTTAGCCAATCAGAAATCGCGTTACCTTGAAATTTAGAAAATTCGTGAGAATTAGACGAAGTATGTTATTAAGAATCGTTGGTGAATATGAGCCCAGAATTTATTTCATTTTTACGAATTCTAAGCCAACATAGCATTTTCAGTCATTGCGGTAAAAGGGGAAAAATCCCCAAACCAAACAAACCTCACGTATACATCTTTGGACCTGTCTGTTTTATGAATGACAATAAACACATATTTTTTCCATTCTTCTTTTCCCACATAAGAAAAAAGTACCACCAACTAACTTCTTTGGATACAAGTTTTTGTATTTTTAGATTTGTTTGAAGTGTATAAGGAACCTTAAATTAGTAGGTATATTTTCATTTTTTTTTTTGTAATGAAAATAAATATATTAATATATGTATAACTATATACAAACAGTGATTACTATTAATTATAGACCAGAAGCTGACAAAAACATTAAAAATAGAAATCTATATTCTGAAAAAAAAAAAAAACATAATTACTATCTTAATGCTTTCAGTGCTAAATGTATAAACACAACCTCTTTCGAGGGCTGAAAATACGACCTACTAGAATTCTGAAAGATTTTTTAATTTTATAGGCTTGACTAAGCAAGCGGACGGTATAGATCCACTTTCTGTGAGGTCTGATCTTAATCCATGCCGTCAAGAAAAGCCTGTTTTCGCGTAGGGCGTTGAAATACATATAAGTCACTAAACTGGAATAAAGTATCGTATACAGTCATTTAGCCTTGACTCACCTGATAGCTTCTCCCCACCTTGCCTATTAAACTTTACCCATCCAAAGCACGCACCATCTATTCTCTTTGTGTTTAACCCTTTCCCAAACGACAAATTTTATTCCCTCCCAAATTGAAAGCATCTGCAGACGACAAAATTTGAAAGTAGTACAAATGAACTTCAGGTTTTTTTGACAGGGTAGAAAACATTGTGGGAAAAGGAGAAAATGCTGGTTACCAGCATTTTCTCCTTTTCCCACAATGTTTTCAAAAGGCCTCTTCCTCTGGGACGTGAAAACACGGGATTGTTTCGGAAAGGGTTAAAATGGTCCCCGTTGTAGATATACATATTACATCCCTATACACTTGCTGTATCTGGGAAGGTAATCGATCTACTACTATGTGCTAACCTTCGATGATTTTCGTGACTAGGAATTGACTTTTCACCCATAATCTTTTACCACACAATCTCGAGTTTTGAAGACCTTGAGGTAAGGGCCTTTTGGAAACATTGTGGGAAAAGGAGAAAATGCTGGTAACCAGCATTTTCTCCTTTTTCCACTATGTTTTCTGTCCTTTCAAGGACCACTCCTGTCATTTGGACTATATTTACTTTGGCGTCTGAGAATGCCCTCAATTTGGACACGTCTAAAATTTTGTCGTCTGGTAAAGTGTTAACTAAATAAAAAAAAAAGAAAGAAAATTTCAGACTAATATTGGAAACCCAAATATCGCGATTTCGCCGAAACAAATTCCGTCGTCTCGGACAATGTAGATCCAAGATCACACTGCTTGTTCTGTGTAGTGTGATTTGAATCTTTACTGTCCGAAAAAACACATTGAATTGCTTTAGTAACCCTAGGGTTAACCCTTGTCGCTGAAAAATTATTAATTCAACCTCTTTTTGTGAGGTCTAGAAGTGCAAGTCGTGTCAAGTGAAAATGCATTTAGGTCGCAGTTTAGGGAGATAGGAAAAAAAAAACATGCGCTGCGTAGGTCGAAGATCAGACAAAAAATTCTGTGCAGCTTGATCTTTATCCACACCGTTCGCAAATGTGTCTTCTGTCACCAGTAGTAATAAAGGTTAAAGTCAGTCATGCTTGCAGGACTAAAATTTATATTCAGAACATTTGAACAATATCGGGTATATCCGTTTGAATGATAACGGCACTCGTGCACTTCCGTATTAGAATCGAATGTATTTTCGCGTATTTCCGTGAATAGTGGTCGGCTGTTGGTTGTGGGCTTTTAATGATGAAATATTTACCAGATGTCAAAATTTGAGAATTGTCTATATTGCAGGCATTTGCAGACGACAAATCAAAGGTAGCTCGAATGACAATATTTGAGCCATGCGCTGTGAAAATGAGATTTAATGCATAGATGCAAAAAGTATCGATCCAGGTCAGCTTGTGCAGTCCGTTCATGCTAATCTGGGTCAAATCATTTTGCTATTGGTCAATTTTCTACATGTCAAAGGACAAGTCTACCTAGGTTGTTATACAAAAAAGATTTAATGAATCCGTCATAAGTGACGTCTTGATTGGTATCATGCATCACGGAGGGCCAAGCCCCCGTAGCTCAGTCGGTAGCGTACAGGACTTGAGAACAGGAGGTCGCTGGTTCGATCCCCGGCTTGGCTAATTTCTTTTCGAGGATTGATGATAGTCATCGCGACAGGATTCATTCTCACGATTGTTATCTGAGAAAGTAGCCTGTGGCTTGGAAAGAATATTGTGCGGAGTACTGGTAAAAAGAAACTCCAGGAAAGCATGGATAGGTGCACTGGCTGCCGTGATATAACTGAAATAATGTTGAAAACGGCGTAAACACCATACAATCAATCAATCAATCAAGCATCACGGAGGGGCATTAACCCCCTTTTTGCAGGAGTGCGGCTCATTTGTATTTGAGAAGGCAGAAAATATTGCTGGTAGAACTGTATACAATTGGCCTCCATTGGACCTAGAAGGGGCCATTTGCAGTAATGTTGTAAGCAAGGCCCCTTTCTGTGTCCCAAAAGATGACCCGATCGAAGAGGGAGTGTGTCTCGGGTCACAGCCGTACTAATCATGTATATGCATAATTATGTCTGCTTAGATTGACCAGTTCAGTGTGTTGTATTAATCAGCTGATTTGTACCAACCAATCCCGAGTTTTAATTACCCATGAGAAAGAGGAATTTTGAAAACATTGTGGAAAAAGGAGAACATGCTGGTTATCCATGCATAGAGTCGATATACCTCCGACAGCTAAGTATCAACCTGTAACAGAACATTGCAGGTTGGCGGCTATACATGTGTGAATTATATATGGGCCATGCTTTGTGAAAAGGGAGTTTAATGCATCTGCCAAAAAAAAAAAAGAAAAAAAGTATCGACCAAGGTCAGCCTGTTCAGTCCGCGCAGGCTGAACTGTGTCGAAACTGTTTCCTTTAGGTAAATTTTCTGCATGTCCAAGGACCATTCTACCTCAGGATTCAACCGGTTATTAGACAAAAGGGATTTTATGGATTCATAATTATATGATAACTTGCTTGGTATAATGCATCACAGAGGTGCATGAAACCCCCTTTTGCCAGAGTAAGCTCTTTTTTAAAGGGACGAACACAGGGCCAAATTTAATTGAGCCAAGCTATGGCAAAAGGGGGCTTAATGCATCTCCTTGATGCATCATACCAAGCCAGACATCACATACATGTTGTTAGGGATCCTTAAAATTCACTATGTGTAACAACCGATCCTATCATAAGGTGGTATGGTCCTTTGACATACAGAAAATTGACCAATAGCGAAAAGTTTCGGTCCAGGTCAGCCTGCGCGGACTGCGCAGGCTGACCTGGATCGATACTTTTCCCAGATGCATTAAGCCCCCTTTTCAGAGAGCATGGCTCAATTTGATGTACATCGAGCTAACTGAGCAATCTTGAGCCCCTGTTCACCAACGATTAGACCACAATCCCGTGTAATGTCTATATTTAGATTTCAAGTTCGTGCCACTAGGCTGACCAGTCAAATTTTGTATCAGGCTTTTACCTCGTGACGTTGATTGTAACATTTCATTGGTCGACTCTTTTTTATGCATAAAACATTTAGCTATGCTCTGTGAAAAGGGGGAGTCGGGACATACTGTAATGCATCTGCAAAAAGTATCATCTCATGTCAGCCTGAGCAGTCCACTACCTTCTGCATGTTAAAGGACCAGTGTACACCATGATTTAGTCGATTGGTATACAAAATGGATTTAATGGATCCATAATTATGCATAATTATGTGATGACTTGCTCGGTGTTATCCATCACGGAGATGAATTAACCCCCCTTTGTCAGAGCGCGGGTCAAATACCTCGTCTACACTGTCATTCCTCTGGATTTTGATTGTAATACCGTTGCTTTAGACGCTGAAAACAGACTCTGGATGTGAGTGTTACTCTAGTTAGCCCGTCATCGTATCTGACTGGCTGATATGTCGAGCTCTAGATTTGTAGCGACCCTACAAATGCCCTAAGACAGGTTACTGATGGATTTCCTACTTTTAACCCTTATTCTCCCAACCAGCTAAACTGACCTAAACTTCACGTATAATTCTCAAGAACTAGTTGAAAAAAATCGGAATTCCTGATTGGCTCAACCTTTTGTTGGTTAGCCAAGTGATATAGCCAATCAAAAATCAGGTCCCTATCTAAGTCAGAAATCAGACTCTACTTTCTGTAATTGGGCAAACTTAATACCTTCTGCGAACAATCCTTCTGATGAATTTCCCCCTTATTAGACGAGTTCTAACATCGAAATGGAATGCAAATACTACAACTATATGGGTATTGTTCTTTACCCCCAACATTTCCTGGTATATGGCAATAGAACAACTTTGTGCTCAAGCAAGAAGAGCTATATTCGCGATTAAAAGGTTCCAATTCCGATACGGATACTTTCAACATAGTAAAATGTACTGTTTGACAGTATGGTTCCCCCATCCTCACATATGGTTCTTAAATATGGGGATTTCCTTACTCAGAACAAATATAATGTATTCAAAAAGTTTCTTTTTTTTTTTCTGGCATATACATTCTAAGTGTAAAGAACTATACAAATAAATGCGTGTTTTTGAAAGAATGTGGAAGAAATCCACTTTGTATTATATGCTGTACAAAATGCGTCGGGTACTGGTGTAAACTTACTCATATGCCCCAATATCGTTACCAACGCAACTTTTATGTCATCTTGAAAAAGCTTTGAGAAAGTGGTATGAAAACATGGGCAACCGTGGTAAAACGTTTACTTTACACTTATTGTTGTGGCAATGTTTAGTTAGAACAGCACGTTGGTGACGTCAAACTTTTTTCCTCTTACATGTTTCAAAAATGGCATGCCAGCACAGTGAATTCAACGCGTTGCGACACATGTGAACACTTTTAATCTCTGTTAAATCCAGAAAATACTTAACGATAGGACTTTCTTTCTTTCTAAGACGATAACTGGCCAGATTCCATTGCTCTAGTAATAAACTTAATACTGAGATCGACAAGCATTACAACAATGAAGAGAAGACAGAATATGTTTACACTGTTTCATGTCAAATGATTTTTAGAAGGTGATGACCTTTCAGGTCTCGACTTAATATGTCAACCGTCAAACTGAAATTCCGTGCAGACGAATCACTCCTCTGTTTCAAGAAAAATAGGTCCCCATAGATCGATGAACAGACGCTTCTGTGCCATTTGATATGTGAAAATCCTTGTCATTTGATATGTGAAAAAAGCAAGCAGATTCAAAACTGTGCAAGCCATTTTCGCAAACAATGAACTTCAGACTTTTACCTTTTAGACACAAAATAATATCACTGAGAATTAAGAAAATCTGTCTGAAAACAATGGGATCTTATGCAGAAGTGGATTGTCAAGATTTCAGCATAATCTTTCCCAATATTAATTCTAGTAATATTATGATACATGTCAGTAGTTTGGATGATAAAAAAGCAACGCATATATACCTGCCATTTTGTCTCTGCACTGGACAAAATATATATTGTATGAACTGTATACCCTTTATATGTTGGACCGGAGGCCTGTCAACCCTTACGCTGCTAAGCGCGACCCACTTACCTTTTGCGGACAGTGTAGAGCAAGATCAGACTGCACAGAACGTGCAGTCTGATCTTTGATCTACACTGTCCGATATAGTGTTTTCTTTCCGGTGGAAATAATTTTGAAACCGCAATATTTTGGTTTTTACTATTGAGCGAAAGTTTTCGTTTCATTTATTTAACAGTATAAGGGTTAATACCAAATAAATTTTGAATCTTGAAACTCGTTACTGAACAGGCATCAGTTTCAAAAAAGAGATCGTGCCTTTCCTCTTCATGAGAAATTAAAATGATTTTGATAAAAACTTGTTATTAAAAATATGGTAACATATAAAATATAATTTTTCTAGTCCTTTCACTATTTTCTGTTATACTTGTTTGTTATAAAATAAAGAACGCAGTGACATATGGTCGTTTTGATAAAGACATAGAAGACTCGATTGCCTTCTTTGGCAACAAAAAATGACAAAATGTCTTGTTCAGGGTCCGTATTCACCAGCTACTCTAAGTTGCAGTCTTAGTCTAATTATGAATTTAAAGAGAAACAGAATTTCTGACTGGCTAAATTTTGCCGTTCAGCAAATCACTAAGTCAGAAATCGTGTAACTATGAAATATAGGTAGTTCTGACAAAAAAAAAAATGCAACCAAGAAATGATTTGTAAATATGGGCATAGTTTCTCTTTTTGCCATAAAACTAATTTACGAAGATGATGTATGCAACATGTCTTTATTTGGGGTTTCCAATATTGTTGTCTGTTTAGATAATTATTATACATGAAAAGCTATCGTATATGAGCCGTGTCCTGTGAAAAGGGGACTTGATACGCGAACTGCGCAGGCTGACCTGAGTCGAAACTTTTCGATATTTGTCACTTTTCTGCTTGTCAAAGGACCCGTCTACTTCCTGATTTAGACAGTTGTTTGACAAAATGGATTTTATGGATCCCTAAAAACTTGACGACTTGCTTGGTATCATGCATCACGGAGATGCATTAAGCCCCCTTTTGCCATTGTGCGCCTCAATTACATGTATATACACCCTTTTATCTTCTGTTGTGTGTTTTCCCATGTTTACAGTTATCACGGACTGTCAACAATTCTGAGATAACCCAAAAGGTCATCGCTGGAAGCAAATTAGCAACGCACTTTATAACCGTAACACTTCATTGATTTGTGGACGCCTGTGTCATCGAAAATCTTTTTACCGTCCACAAAATATTCATCAAACTTCAGTTCGTAGAGCGTTTCAAATCCAAGATTCTCATACAAGCGCTTGGAATAATCCGATGTCCCACCAGCTTTCAGGTAGAGAGGACAAACCCCTAAATATACCAGAAACTTTAGATAGAACTCTATAAGTTTTGTTGCTAATCCTTTTCTACGGTATTTTCTATGAACACCAAGGCCAACAAATTGTACAGCTTCGTCTACTCCATAATGCTCGTGAAATTTGGCTCTCTTAGCAGCAGTGATTTCTGCCCGAAACATCTCTTTCAGTAACACGTCATCAATTGTATTCAGGTCGAGGCTACAGCCTCGTTTTGCAATTTTAGCCAAGCGTATGGCAGTAATTTCATTATTTTCAGGATCTTCTAGGATAATGCTAAGGTTAAACTGAAATGCTGACCGGAACCGGATGTCTGCAAGCTCCTCAGACCATTGGATCCCGAGAGATCTGTGCATAGGTTCATCTGGTACGAAATGCTCCTTCAAGAAAGTCAGCGCTTTGTCGTATTTATCGTTAGTCAGCAATACGACGTTGCCTTCCAATTTCACGTCCTTCTTCGCCAAATCAAGGGCCTGTGTGAAACAAGAAAATAAACCGATTTTTTTTTTTTCGAACATGCATCAACTCAGACATACTAGCATTATGAAATTCTCAGTATTTGCTTATTCTATACGTAGCCCCAAAAATAAGAGAACCCTGTTACTTGTTTCTTTTGACATGATATGACCGGGTGACTTTACCCTGCAATATTTCAGCAGATTCCAAACGCAACGATACGCCGTATCACTTCCAGTATGCCCCTAGGTGTTGTGCCAAGAAATATTAACAGGAAATTTGTCGTTAACTCATTTGAATGCCAATCTATAAATAGGATAGTATACATAACACTACCTTTTTTATTTCCTCCGACGTCAAGGACGACAGGGTACGGGATGGCGTGGTTGACATTCTCGAGGCCTGCACTTTCAATGTAAACCTGAAGTGATTAATGATCCAGAAGTTGACACCATTTTTACACGCGGAAATCACCTACAGATGTCTATTTCGTCTTGAAAATGTAACAAAAGAAGGAATTGCATAAAACGAACACTTTCTGCCTTTTTCAACAATGCCTTGACATAGAATCAAATTATGTTGATATCACAATCATCACAAAGAGATTTTCAATTAACACTTAAGCTGCTGAATAAATGAAACGCAAATTTCTACTCGATACTAAAAGCCTAAACATTGCGATTTCAAAGTTGATCTCACCGGAAAGAAAATACCATATCGGACTGTGTAGATCAAAGATCAGACTGCACGTTCTGTGCAGTCTGATCTTGATCTACACTGTCCGCAAAAGGTCAGAGGGTCGCGATTAGCAGCTTAAGGGTTAACTAATTCAGCAGGATAAGGGTTAAGTTAAGTTGTATATTGCTGATTTGTGAAATGGACACAAAAGAACGGGGCGACCTGTTTGCCCGTCTTTCAAGGTTGATCCATCGAGTCACGGTATCGTAGTCGTTAGCGTACACAACTTGAGATCAAGCGGTAGCTAGTTCGAATACCGAGCTCTGCCAATTTCTTTCCATAGGATTCATTTCTCTCTCACCGCTGATCATTGTCTCGACGATTGTTGTGTGGGAAAGCAGCCAGAGGCTTGGGGAGAATATTGTGCGAAGCACTGGTGACAGAAAGCATGGATAGGTGCACTAACCGTTACAATATACGGAGTAATGTTGAATACGACCGTAAATGAATGAATGAATGAATCAATGAATCAATCAATCAATCAGCCTTCTGCCTGCATGCCTGCTCCACAGTGATTACAGATAAGGCTGTTACCTCTCATGATGCTAATCGTTTTGTATTGAAGTATCAAACTTTCAGCACTTTACCACACAATCCCGGCTTTTAACGACCCTGAGAAAGACAGCTTTTGAAAACATTGTGGGATAAGGAGAAAATGCTGGTAACCAACATTTTCTCTTTTTCCAACAATATTTTCTACCCTTCCCAAATAAAATTCTAATTTTTGGGTCACCTTTACTTTGTCGTCTGCAAATACTTTCAATTTGGACCAGTCTGTCGTTTGGTACAGAGCAAATTTAGCTGTAGATATGGGCCTTGCTCTGGCATAAAGGGGTTTAATGCATCCCTGTGATGCTTAGTATCAGACAAGTCATCACATAATGATGGATCCGTAAAAAACATGTTGTCTAGCAACCGACTTAATCAGGACTTACGCTAGTCCTTTGTCATGCAGAAAATACACCAATAGCAAAAAATTTCGACTCAGGTCAGCCTGCGCGAACTGCGCAGGCTGACATGAGTCGATACTTTTTGAAGATGATTTAAACCACCTTTTAATAGAAATGGCCCACAATTATGAAGCGAAACTATGCTCGAAGATCTTTTATCATAAAATAATAACACGATGAGTAGACATTCATTCTCATCTGTGATAACTCTGTGATAATCATGGCTAAGCAATTTTCTTCCTTTTAACCCTTTCCCAAACGACAAATTTTGGACTGGTCCAAATTGTAGGAGTTTGCAGACGACAATTTTAAATTTGATGAAAATGACAGAAAGTTATCAAAAAGGGTAGAAAACACTCTGGGAAAAGGAGAAATTGCTCATTACGAGCAATTTCTTCTTTTCCCACAGGGTTTTCAAAAGACTTGTACTGCAGACACGTGGAAACCAGGGCTTGTTTGGGAAAGGCTTAAATCACTGCCATCTTTCAAACAGTTATAGATTGATTTGTCATCATTTTAATTGCTTTTATCATTTTTTGTATTTTATATAACATGCTCACATACATAGGCCATGCTCTAAGAAAAACGGTGATCTAATACATCTGCTAAAGGTGTCAACCAGGTCAGCCTGCGTCGAAACATTTTGCTATTGATCAATTTTCTACATGTCAAAGGACCAGTCTACCTCATGATTTATCTATTGTTTGACAAAATGCTTTTTTTTTTTTTTCTCTTCTTCTCCTTCTCCTTTTTTTTTTTTTTTTTTTTTTTTTTTTTGTTATGGATCCATTACTATACGACGGCTCTGTTGGTATTATGGATCACTGACATGCATTAAACCCCCTTTTTACAGCATGTCGCACATCTTCTATTGCCATAATGAACATAGAAAACAAAAATATTTCATAATTATAAACAGAGAAGGCGGCAAAAGGGTTGAGCCACAAGTTCAAAAAGTTAGTTACAGCTCTACCCATTGGTCATTGAAATAAAATGTCTTTAAAAAAAAAAAATGGCAAAGTACTTATTATTAAAAATAATATATATATATTTACCATTGTCCTTTGACCTTTGACTCATCTTGTGAATTTTTCAGCCTAACCTAAAAACTTATCCCATCCAAGACTGTTGCAGTTTATTTTTTAACATTGGTCTTTTTTCCGTTTTTATTCATACAGATCTCAACCGTGGTCTGTGAAAAGTGGGTTTAATGCCCCTTCAAACAAGTATCGACTCAGGTCAGCCTGGGCAGTCCGTGCAGCTTTTTGCTGGTCCATTTTCTGCATGTCAAAGGACCTTCTACCTCATGTTTCAGTCAGTTATCAGACAAAATAGATTTTATGGATCCTTAATTATGTGATGACTTGCGCTGTATAATGCATCACGGAGACGAGCATCAAACCCCATTTTGCCAGAGCATAGCCCATTTACTTTAACATTCTAACGCTTCAAAGTCGAACTTCAATACAAGTTTATTCAAATGAGGGGGCAATGTGGTCAAAGTAAGTATCATTTTCTCCTTTTTTCCACCATGTTTCTTCTCATTCACAGAAAAAAAAGGCTACCATTTGTGCCACATTAACATTGTCGTCTACATTTTTTTTTGAATTTGGAAGTGTCTAGCATTTTATCGTTTGGTAATGAGTTTAATGTGCAGTACACGTGACCACATAATACGTCACATCTACAAGTGATACGGCGGGTATCTTATTTCTGTCTTTGATCGTAGAGACAATCGTGCACGTCTGTATCAGGATTCTATGGTATCGTAAATCAGTTTTTTTTTTTCTTTCAAATGTTCTATAATGTCGGTAACGTGTTACTTCTTGACACTAACTTGCAGACGAATGTGAAAAACTGGAATATGAAATGGAAGGAAACATTGTGGAAAAAGGAAGTTACCGGCAATTTCTCCCTTTCCCATTATGTTTTAAAAAGCCATTTACCCCGGGCGCTGTTGATGAGCTCTTGCTTTTTATTTATTTATTTATTTATTTATTTATTTATTTATTTATTTTTCTTGTGGAGAAAGATAACAGTCAGTACTTTGATAAATTCTGCAGACACATTTTTATGTAAATTACTCCTTTGAAAGCTTAAAATATAACACAAATCTCTTTTAAGCGGAAAAAAATTGAGCCATGCTCTATGAAAAGGGGGGCTTAAGGCATCGGCGAAAATCATCGACCCAAGTCAGCCTGCGCAGTCTGCGCAGGCTGACTTGGGTCGAAACTTTTCGCTATCGGTCACCTTTTCTGCCTGACAAAGTACCAGTCTACCTCATGATTCAGTCAGTTGTCAAAATAAATGGACTTAAAGGATCCATGATCATGTAATGACTTGCTCGGTAGCATGCATCACGGAGATACATTAAACACCCTTTGGCCAGAGCATGGCTGGTATCAGTCTGTGTTAAGTCCACATTGACAGACACTACTGCCTACTTTCTTATCTCAATATCTACTAGAAATACGCCTATGAGAAGACATCTATCATACATTATTTTCAACTTAATATCCATTAACTTAACCCTTTCCCAAACGACAAATTTTGGACTGGTCCAAATTAAAAGAGTTTGTAGACGACAATTTTAGATTTGATGAAAATGGCAGAAAGTTCTCAAAAAGGGTAGAAAACACTGTGGGAAAAGGAGAAATTGCTCGTTACGAGCAATTTCTCCTTTTCCCACAGTGTTTTCTAAAGACTTGTACTGCAGACACGTGAAAACTGGGGCTTGTTTGGGAAAGGGTTAATGCATGCACTTGACCCATCGATTTACAAGCTTTGCAACCTATATTGGGACCCCTTGTATTCGTAATTTATATTAATGATATTTTGGATGATATTCAGGCAAATATTAACCTTTTTGCAGATGATATCAGTTTATCAATGTTTACAGCTGACCCGGTTGCCGTTGGAATTATGTTACAAACAGATATCGATAAAATTACTCATCGGGCACAGAAGTGGTTGGTCAAGTTTAATCCATCAAAGTCTGAATCTTTAGTTATATCTCGTAAACGTTTTACGACCAACCATCCAGGTCTTTTTATGACAAATACTGAAATTCCTTCTGTTACCAGTCACAAACACTTAGGCATATTTCTTTCTAACGATGGGTTGTGGGACATCAACATAGGTAAATCTATCGAAAAGGCATGGAAAAGAATCGGAATTATGCGACTTCTGAAAACCCGTCTTGACCGCCTTTCACTCCAAATCATGAATTTCTCTTGTATCAGATCTATTCCTGAATATGTCAAGGGTGGAAAGATCAACTGGATAAAGTGCAGAATGAAGCTGCTCGGATTGTCACCGGTTGCACTAAACTAGTTTCGGTCGTTGATCTATATCAGGAGTCCGGGTGGGAAACTTTAAGCCAACGACGGCGCAAGCACAAGCTTATTCTTTTCTATAAAATGGTAAATGGGCTTTCCTCAAATTATCTTAATACTTTTGTTCCACCTTCGGTTAGCAATTCTTGCTTTCATAACCTTCGAAGGCCTAACAATTTGAGAAATATTGCCGGTAGAACTAACATGTACAGTACTTCATTTTTGCCGGCTGTTATTAATGATTGGAATTCCCTGCCAGATAAAATTAAAAACTCGGAATCGTTGTCATCTTTTAAATACCGTTTGAACGTAGATAAAACCATTCCACGGAAACTTTACTTTTTCGGCGATAGGAAAATTCAGATCATACATGCTAGATTACGAAACAAATACAGCTGTCTCAATGAGCATTTGTACTTAAAAAAAATTGGTGTAATCACCATTTTGTAGATGCGGCACAGTGGAATCAACCGAACACTATTTATCAGAATGTCCGTTTTATAATAACCAAAGAATTACATTAAGCCTAAGTATTAACAGTATAGCAAGACTTACACGCCAAATCATTCTATTTGGAGATGAAAACCTTAATCTGCCTGATAACCAGAGAATATTTGCGCCGTGCACAATACATCCGTGATAGTAAAAGATTTACAAGTAATGCTTAATTGCTAATCTTTAAATAGTGTAAATAATTACTGGTTTAATCGATTGTGACGGTCAAGCTGCAGGTTCTACAGCCATTATATAAGTGTCTCCAATTGAAATCTTCATCAATGACACTCCACACCCTTCTGGTTTTTTTTCTCTATCTTTTTTCTAAATGAACTTACT
Source organism: Tridacna gigas (assembly GCA_945859785.2). NCBI lineage: Eukaryota > Metazoa > Mollusca > Bivalvia > Cardiida > Cardiidae > Tridacna > Tridacna gigas. Next base: position 11,136,235 of record OX244028.2, read on the forward strand.
CTTTTGCAATTAGTAATGATACATTCATGTAATACTAGTAACCGTTGTCCGAAATTTGGAGAAGAACTTTATAGCCTAAGCTTTCGTTCTTATCCTTTTCTTCAATATACTTGCCACATGATTCTATTGTATTTAGTCAACCTTTATCTGATACTGTCGAATAAAATACGTTTAAACTAAGCTTTGCAATGTCTTGTTGCAAGAAAGTTATATATTGTACTTCAAGCACTCTACAACAGCATCAATGACGTCATTATCATTTTAACACTATCCCGAGTTTTAATGACCATAACAGAGAAGGCTTATGAAATCATTAAGGGAAAAGGAGAAAATGGTGGTAACCAGCATTTTCCCCTTTGCCCAGTATATTTTCTACTTCATCAAAAACAAGTTCTATCATTTGACCCACATTTAAGACGTCGTCTGCAAATGCTTTGAATTTTGACTAGTCATTTTTTTTTTTTTTTTTTTTGTCATTCTGTAAAGAGTCAAAAATGACGAAGATTTTTAACAGTTGAAAATGTAGAAGTCAGACGGAGCAAGATCTGGTGAGCAAGGAGCGTGGGGCAACAAGTCTTCCAGATTCAACCACTGCCACTTTAGTCTGGATTACCTGCCCCTTCCACAACGTTATCGGGTCAGGTAAAGCGCAATAATGGCGGCCTCCTAGGTGTCCTCAAGTGTACCTTTACATGCTTCCGCGTTTTCTCTAATTTTATGGGATTGTCCTTGGGTAGGGTACTTCAGAACTCCAGCTTAATATTGGGAAAACTTCAAAGCACAGCAATAAATGAGTTATCGCCGTGAAATCACCTAATAATGTTGAATAAGATGTTAACACTGTACCAAACAATAAAATATTCGACTTATCCGAATTAGAAGTATTTGCACAAAATAATACTGAAATTTGTTTTAGAAAGGTTAAAAAAAATAAATAAAAAACAGTATGGGAAAAAGGAGAAAATGCTGGTAACCAACTTTTTCTCCCATTTTCTACAAAGTTTTCAAAAATCTTCTTCTAATGGTGTCGATAAGACTCGAGAGTGTGTAATACAGGTTGATTAAGCGGCATTCAGCAAATTAATTCAATTGGGTCCTGCGTGGCTCAATGGTAAAGTGGAGGCCACGGGTTCGAGCCTCACTGGATCAATTGGGTTTTTTGTGGGAGTGTCCAGGGGTTAGACACTTAATAGCCCTAGCCTAGCCCCTCCTGATCCGCTTCATTTTTCGTGGGTGTGTCCTTGGGCAAGACGCTTCAGAGCCCTAGCCTAGCACTGGTGAAACAATTATTCATTATAAACACACCATCAACACAATGCCTCGTGGTCAGTGCCTCGTGTGACCACTGAATTCAGACCCTCTGAAAGGCCAGTTCATTATCTTTACCTTTAAGCTGCTTCGCGTGACTCAATGACCTTTTGCAGACCGTGTAGATCAAGATCAGACTGCACAGAACGTGCAGTCTGATCTCTGATCTACATTGTCCGATAAGGGAATATTGTTCTCCAAAAAGATAAGTTTGAAATAACATTATTCGGGTTTTTACTATCGACTTTGAAGTTTTATTTGACTTATTTGGCAGGATAAGGGTTAATCACTTAGTCACTCAGGACTTTAACTCTTTCGGGGCCAAATAAATAAACTCGACTTCTTTTGACAGCTGAAAATACAATCCACTTAAACCCAAAAAGATTTTTATTTTATAGGCTTGACAAAACAAGCGGATGGTATAGATCAAAGATCAGACTGCACGTTCTGTGCAGTCTGATCTTGATCTATGCCATCCGCAAAAGTTCATGTTTTCGCCTATGGCGCTGAAAGGGTTAAATTCGTAGAGGGTGTTTGGGTGTAAATGTAAAAACTGGGGTTGAAGCATTTTAGCCACGCTCTTTGGAAAGGGTTTAACGCGTCCGCTAAAAATAACCGTATCAGCGCTGGCGGACCTGGGTCGAAACAGTTTACTTAGCATCACCAAAGTACAAAATTTCAGCAGTTTGTCACATTCATCCATGTGTTCACTTGTTTTGTTTCATCTCTTGGGTTGTTCTTGGGTTTGCTATGGGTCAACTTTCTGCGTGTCCAAGGACCAGTGCTATTCTTACTTCAGTTAGCTGTTAGACAAAATAGATAAGATGAATCCATGATTATGTGATGACTTGTTTGATTATAATGCATCACGGAGATGCATTAAACCCCCTTTTAACAGAGCATGGCTCATACATATCGTGTTATTCAGGGCCCAAGATAGAGGGAGTGATTTTGATTTCAAAATTGAAAATATTAATCACTCTCCACTAAATTCTTTGTTATGGGTACTCATTAGAATTGTCTCATCGAGACGATTTTAATGAGTACCCACAACATAGGGTTTTGAAGAGAAATAATGCATTTAGAATACTATCACTCTCTCTTATCTGCAGGTCTGTTATTATTCCGGCGTTTGGTAATAAATAGACGCTTGATTCGATTGTAACTCTTGTTACAAGCCTGTGTAGTTGTATCTGGTATATTGAGCCGTAGATCTGATTGATTGATTGATTGATTAAATGGTGTTTAACGACGCTTTCAACGTTATCTCAGTCATATCACGGTGACAGCTCACATATTCATGTATTTCCTGGGTGTTACCAGTACTAGGCTAGGGCTCTGAAGCGTCTTGCCCAAGGACATACCCACGAAAAATGAAGCGGATGAGGAGGGGCTCGACCCCGGGGCCTCCAGGTTACGAGTCCCACACTTTACCACTGAGTCAAGCAGGACCCCTCCGTAGATTTGTAACCTATTGAGCGTTATTCACTCAAACAATCTAAATTGCATTCTAATTCTTATTTCCATGCTCTGTGAAAAGGGGTCCTTAATGCCTCTGCGATAAGTATCGACCCAGGTCCGAAAATTTTCACTAATGGTCAGTTTCCTGCATATCAAAGGCCCAATCTACCTTAAGTTGGTTGTAAGACGTAATGGATTATGTAATGACTTGCTTGTATTACGGAGATGCATTAAACCCCCTTTTGCCAGCCCATGGCTCATATACATTTTAAAAAAAATAGAGAGGGGGAAAACCATTCGGCATACCTCGGGTGATCTGGTGATCAAATCCCTCGGCTGTATCACGTAGTTTGATATGCACCTACACGGTACATTTCGCACATCTCCGGAAGCACGACCCTTTACCGTTATTGAAATTGTAAGCCTCCTCTTAAAAAAGAAAACATGAGTAAATTTTCTGTCGTTATATTTCTGAGAATATTTCAGCCGGCAAACAGTTTGTACATTCAATTTTTAGCGTGGTTTATCAATTCCGTTGGGAGCTTTCATCGACAGATCGATAGAAGTGAATAACTTCACCGTGGTTGTTCATGTCGTTGCTAAGCGATCTACAGGGGCGCCGCCATGTTTAAGATCATGTGATTGGTAGTTCAAAATAGAAGCCTCCTTTATACAGACGAGGTTAGATGTAGGTACGGAATCGGCCGAGTTGTGACGAGTGGGGGAAAACATGACGAAATTTCTGATTGGCTAAACCAAAGTAGTTGAAGCTGCGGAGCCAAATGGTGAGGCCAAAAAAAATTGGTCACTTTCTAAATCTAGAAATCAGACTGCACTGTCTGGAATTGGAGAAACTCGATACCTCTAACAAAAGTCCTCCTGAACTTTTTAAAAGATTGAAGAAAAAGGTAAAATTGCCTTTAATATCTATAACATCGAAACTTCAATTTAGCATGACGCAAAATATTTACATTTCATTATACATTCGGCAGTAATGACAGTGGTTTTGAAGACCTATTGCTGCTGGCGGTACTTGATTTCTGGAAGTGGGATTATGGAAGGCACTGCAGAGCCTTAGACTAATGCCAGAAAAACCTAGTAAATGTTTAACTGCGTGAGCTTATGCCTTAACAACCCTTATCCTGCTAATTAAGTGAAATGAAACTTTCAACCACATAGTAAAAAAAGAATTTACTGTTTTAAATTTTTCAGGGAAGGATATCTCCTTATCGGACAGTGTGTATCCAAGGTCAGGCAGCGCGTTCTGTGTAGTCTGATCTTGATCTACATTGTCTGCAAACGGTCCTTGAGTCGCGCTTAGCAGCCGGAAGGTTAATCCGACTGGAATACTGTTTGAAGCTGCAGAAATTATCTATAAAAACAAGTAAATCCGCTTGAATTTGTTGCAAACAGTAACAATCACTAAATTCATCATGGCGATAAGTATTTTAAGTTGAAGGACAGAAGTAAATCTACTTCCGGAAGTACACTCTGCATTGCCAGTTGAACAACATACCATATACTATCATACGAATGGGAGCCTTATTGCAAAAGAACATTTATGTATTCACATTTTACAATACAAACCCGTATGTTAACGACTCCAAGACAGAAAGCTTTTGAAAACATTGTGGGAAAAGGAGATAAATGCTGGTAACCTATAAAGTTTTCTTACCTTTCTTCGATAAATCCCATCATTTGAACAACATTCTATTTGTCGTCTGCAGTCGCTTTCATTTTAGGTAAATCTAACATTTTGTCGTGTGATAAAGAGTTATAGGATCATAAAACTAGATTTTGACCAGTTTGTTTTGTGAGGGGGGAATAGTTAGATTTTCGTGAAAAAAAAAAAAACATTAAGACGTGACTTTTACTCTTAGCTCGATTAACCCTTTACCGCACAATGACACCTTTTGACGCCCCTGGAAAAGAAGACTTTTGAAAACATTGTGGGAAAAGGGGAAAATGCCGGTAATCAGCATTTTTTTCCTTTTCCCACAATGTTTTCTACCCTATCAAAGAAAAGTTGCACCTTTTGAGCCACATTGAAATTGACGTCTGCAAATGCTTTCAATTTGGACAAGGCTAGAATATTGTCGTCTGGTAAAGGGTTAAAATCTACCACAAATTAATCACAACCGCTTGGATTCGAACCCACGACCTTTAAAAGCTTGCTCAGCGACTCTATCAGTTTAGCTGTCCTTCTCTGTTAACCTTGTACCACACAATCCCGACTTACAACGACCATGAGGAAGAAGCCTTTTGAAAACATTGTGGGAAAAGGAGAAAATGCTGGTAACCAGCATTTTCTCCTTTTCCCAAAACGTTTTCTACTCTTCCCAAAACAAATTTCAGTTTTAGAGTCAATATAAAGTGTCGACTGCAAATGCTTTCAATTTGGACATGTCTAAAATTTTGTCGTTTGGTAAAGAGTTAAACTCTATGTATCCATTGTTATCGTATCAAACGGGATGGTAAGTTTTCAGAAAAGTTGGACATGCTTTAGTATACGAGTGTTAAATGGATGTTCGTGATACATTATACTAAGCAAGTTACCACATAATTATGGATCCATAAAGTCCATTTTGTTTAAAAAACTGGCTAAATTATGAGGTAGAATCGACCTTGGGCATGCAGAAAATTGACTAAATTGATTGATTGATTGTATGCTGTTTAACGCCGTTTTCAACATTATTTCAGTTATATCGCGGCGGCCAGTGCACCTATCCATGCTTTCCTGGAGTTTCTTTTACCAGTACTCCGCACAATATTCTTTCCAAGCCACTGGCTGCTTTCCCACATAACCATCGTCGAAACAATGGTCAGCGGTGAGAGAGGAATGAATCCTGTCGCAATGACTATCATCAATCCTCGGAAAGAAATTGGCCAAGCCGGGGATCGAACCAGCGACCTCCTGTTCTCAAGTCATGTACGCTACCGACTGAGCTACGGGGGCTTGGCAGAAAATTGACCTAAAGCAAAAACTTTCAACACAGGTCAGCCTGTGCGGACTGCACAGGCTGACCTGGGTCGATCCTTTTTGCAGATGCATTAAACCCCTTTCCACAGAGCAAGGTTCACATATTTTAGTTTTAAAGCCATTATTTCGTGCGGATAAAAATCACATGTTTTTGTTAAGATTTTCTCAGAGACTTGCGTAACAAAATTAGGTTGGACGCCTCATTCATGTTTCAGGATAGGTTTTTACTTTACAAACGTTTTGTGAAAGAGCTTTTAGAATTTTGAGTCGTGAAGTCCATTGTATTTGATCATTTACCTCTGGGACGAAACTTGGCTCAATGGTAAGTGTAGACCTCTTAACCTGGAGACCCCGGTTTGAGGCCCAGTTAAAACACTGGGTTTTGTTATGTGAGTGTCCTTGGGCAAGACAGTTCAGAGCCATAGCCTAGTACTGGAGAAACCCAGGATATACATGACTAAGCGAAGTATCTCCTTGATATGGCTTAAATGATGTTGAAAGCGGTGTTAAACACCATTCAATCAATCAATCGAGAACGAAATTTCGACAGGCCACGATTTTATAAGCAAGGTTGTAAAATATTGAAAACCAAGCTAAATCTAGATTTGATAAATGGAAACACCCGTAAACATTTGGCAGCGTGAGACTTTTCAAGGTCAGTTTCCATCAACTGCACTAAATTGCATTCTTGGTCTAATTCTGAATAAAGAAAGAAGCAGAATTCTGTTTGTCTAAACCGCACGGATTACCAAATCAGATATTGCGATTTTTTTTTCTGAGATAAAGAAAATTTCGAGAACAACACTAAGATTGCATATTAGAATGATTAGTGAATACGGGCACATGTTCTCGTTTTGCCATGAACAATATTCGGAGGCGGTGCAATGAAAAATATCTTTATTTGGAATTTCAATATGGATGTCTGTCTTCAATATGGTTGTTTTTCGAGATAATTATTGAACATATGGATTGACCCTATATAAGAAAAAAAATTTTTTTTTCGTTGACTGCACGTTCTCCCTTGTTTATAGTGTTGCAGAATTGTTAACAAAACTTGGATATGCTAAACGGGTGCAAACCGGTAATTGTAGCCTTGATCTGAATACAACTGATGACGTTGGAAACATTATCAGCACACTCTACAACCGTAACGCTTCGTTGATTTGTGGACGCTTGTGTCATCAAAAACCTGTTTATCGTCCGAAAGATATTCCTCAAAGTTCAAGTCATGTGTATGCATAATTCTAGCATGATGCGTAAATTCGGCTCACTAAACACAGTACAACGGGAGCATGGTAAAACGGACGTCATTAAAAAAAAAAAAATGACGTCATTCTATGTAAAGTAAGTCGCTCGTGGCTTTTTTCATGTCACAGCGCTCGGATACATTATCTTCCTCTAGGTGGCATTTTTCAAATACTAGTACATGACCTATCTGATACTTGGCATTCTGGGTACAGAACTGAACCACTTTTCAAGGCGACACACAATACAACGAATTTAACTGTAAAATGTACGTTTACTCACTAAAATCTACCGTGTACGATTCATCCAGCCATGGTTAGCTAGTATATAACCTATGCAACAGCCATTTATAAACATAGCCCTTATAAGCCTGGGAAAAAGTCCTGGTATAAGACCAGCAAGGCGGGGACGTTATTTTTGTTCTCAGGCTGTTGCACAAATCCCGGTTTTTCCCATGTCTACAATGAGAAACTGTCTACAGAGATTTGCAGTAAAAAAAAAATGTACTAAAAAAATATATATATATTTTCCCCGTTTGAAATCATTTTGTTTTTAAGAAATTTGTAGTGAAAACTGGCTTGATTTTTCCAAAGACGTATTATTTATTGCCATTTTCCGCCTGCACCATTTAAGCGGCAATTTACGGGCCGCGTATCAATATTTGTCTCGTGCAGGACTGTGATGCGTCATAGCAGACATGTCAAATCTTCGAAGAATAGTGACATGCGCAGACCACGCCCTCAGACATTTTATCGATGAAAGTCACAAAACGTTTCGCTACTCGACCAAGGGTTTACTGATATTTTATTGTTTTTGATAAAAAAAAAATGACAATGAAGGAACGATTTGACATGTTACCAGTAAACATGTGTTAATCAAGCATCTTTTCATGTTGAAGATAAACATAAAATTGGCCGGAATTGCAATGGAAATGGGATTGGGAGCGGGTGGGGTAATATTCAGAGCGTTTGAAGCAGCTGCAGTTCTAATGCTTGACAGTATATTCATTTTTCATTGTCGTTTGAAAGAGAGAAATAAAACAGTAAGACGGTGCAGGATATATTTAGTATATGCTTGATGCCTAAGCATTTATTGAAATTTGGATTTTTCTTCATATTTACCAACTGGGCAGTAGTGTTTTGTTTTATTTAGTAACTGGAACAGCTATGGTTAATTCAAGAGAATTACTCCGTATCCGCGTTCGTATACTAAAGATGAACTTGTTTTCCTTTGATGAAGAATTGGTCATGTTAGAATCAAAATAATTTTCTCTCTATCATGGTTTTTACACCACGACAGAAAGAAGACAATTTCTAAATTATCACATAAAACTTCCTCCAGCAGTGTATTAAACCCAGGACTTATTTTTGATAATACACTAGTGTATTATCTTTTTTTTTTTTTTGGTCTCGGTTCTGGTCATTTCTGTAGTTACGAGCGCGTAAAGCCGGCAAAAACAAACACAGCACGTGCCGGGATTTGAACTACTTCGCCATTTTGCGGGAAGATGACGTCATTGTTGCAAAGACGTACACGTGCGGAAAATGTTATGATTTTCTTGTTTAATAACAACATAAAATGCAACATAAGTTATTTAAAGTCAACCAAATTGTGAAAATAATTTGATTACTCCCTCTGTAAATTGTTTTATTCTAATTTTGATGTAAATGTTACAGAACTATCTTCTTCTGTATGTACATACGAATATTTGAAACCGAACATATGTAAATATGTACCCGTAAACGATGTAGAGAGTAAAGTGATGATGCAGGATACTTTTTGTCTGTCATTCGTTTTATGCGATGAAAAGAATCTCACATTCGTGCTTATGTATTATCATTTTTATCAAACTCATCGCTGAAAATGTATAAGGCGCTCGCCAAGGCTCGCGTCATATAATTCTAGTCAATGCATACAATGCATAAAACATGAACACTAAGCCCCTCTATTTATCTGTCAAGTTGGTCTGCTGAGGTTGAATAGTGCATTATGTTGTATTAATTAGCTGAATGGTGTTTAGATACCCCTACATCAAATAATCTCGCGTTTTCACTATTCCTGAGAATGAATATTTTTTGAAAACTTTGTAGGAAAAGGAGAAAATGCTGGCCAATTTTCTGGCGTATTGGTCAACTCAGAGTGTCTGCACTGTTGAATCAATAAGTTGAATTTCGTTTAATTAACCCTTTACCAAACAAACCCAAATTTTAACTAACCCTGGGAAAGAAGGTGTTTAAAAACATTGTGCAAAAAGAAGAAAATGCTGGTCACCAGCATTTTATCCTACTCTATGTTTTCTTCCCTTCCAAAAACAAATGCCACTTTTGTTTTATGTGAATTCAGATAGTAACATATTTCTGATTGGTTGAAGTGTCCGGTTTAGTCAATCAGAAATCGCGTTATTTTCAAAAAGGGAAAGTTCTTGAGAATAAGTCCAAGAATGCAACCAAGAATGGATTTTGAAAATGGTTGCAGTTTTGTTTCTTTGCTATAAAACATTCGAAGATGATGCAATGCAAAATATATTAATTTTGGGATTTTCCAATATTGTTTTCTGTTGAGATAATTATCATACATGTTGATTTAGTATATCTATACACCCCTTTAATTTTCTATGTACTACATATATAGTTATCCCAAAAAGTCATAATGGAACCAAATCATCAGGACACTTTATAACTGTAACACTTCATTGATTTGTGAACACCTGTGTCATCAAAAACCTTTTTACCGTCCACGAAATATTCCTCAAACTTCAGTTCGTAGAGCGTCTCAAATCCAATACTCTCATATACGCGCTTGGAATAATCTGAGGACACATCGGCTTTCAAGTAGAGCGGGCAGACCCCTAAATGTACCAGAAACTGTAAGTAGAATTCGATAAACTTTGTTGCCAATCCTTTTCTACGGTGTTTTCTATGAACGCCAAGGCCAGTAAATTGTACAGCTTCGTCTACTCCATAATGCTCGTGAAATTTGGCTCTCTTAGCAGCAATGATTTCTGACCGAAATAACTCTCTCAGAAACACGTCATCAATTGTATTCAGGTCGAGGCTACAGCCACGTTTTGCAATTTTAGCCAAGCGTATGGCAGTAATTTCATTATCAGTTTCGGGATCTTCAAGGACTAAACTTAGGTTAGACCGGAATGCGGACCGGAACCGGATGTCTGCAAGCTCCTCAGACCATTGGACCCGTAGGGATTTGTATGTCGGTGTGTCCGGAACGAAATGCTCCTTTAGAAAAGCCAGCGCTTTGTCGTATTTATCGTTTGTCAGCAATACGACGCTGCCTTCCAATTTCACGTCCTTCTTCGCCAAATCAAGGGCCTGCGTAAAACAAGAATTTTAAATGAAGTTTTCTTTTTTCGAACACGCGACAACTCGAACATACTAGTTAGCACCCGGAATTTCTCAGTTTTTTTTTTTTTTACAAGTGACTAATCCTTCTCGGTTTTGTGCTCAATATCGTTGAAAATAGACATTTTCTATTCTTTCAAAAATTTCAATTTTCTCTCATGTGTTAAATAAATCCTCCCTTTTAAAACTGGCTCATCAGCGAACACTTAGAAAACCACTTAGATGTGCCAAGAAATGCCAACATGAAGTTCAGACTTAATTCTTTTGAAGATTTATCTATAAATACAGTAGAATATCATACCTTACCTTTTGAATTTCCTCTACTGTCAAGGACGATAAGGAACGAGGCGGCATACGTGACATTCTGTAGTTCTAAAATTTCAATACAGACATATAGTGATAAATAATTCAGATGTTATTACTTTGTTTGTACACTGTTACCAGCTGCAGACGAGTGGAAAATGCACATAACAAGGACAATCTTTTCTTTTCCACAATGCGTTGGCATGTTTTCAAATTTTGATTTGATCATACAGATTTTGAGATTACATAACATAAAGTTTATTTGGCATAGAATATGTACACTTTTAGTTTAGAGCCAATTAAATACAAATAAATAACAGAGTGATAATTGTTTACCGAGAGAAAATTTGATATATGACTGAAATGTTAAATAGCCTAAATGCTTCTAACCAGTTTTAAATAGACAGTCATCTATACAACGTTTCTGAGAGAGTAAATGGGAGTTAAGATTGGCTTCTTTTTTAAAATGCAAGGTACAAAAACTTAGATAAATTGGAAATAGTTTTCTCTGACTTTGATATCAATAGGGAATAGAATTTTCTTGTGTCCGGTGATGTGTAATGGTATCGGGGTAAGAATAATTCATGATGGGTTTTATATATTGGACAAATTAAAAGCATGTGCTATTCTGGTTCAATACATTGCATATTACAGTGAGCGCACTTTGGTTATTCGTGTATCGTCCGGTATCAACTGCCAAGTCGTTCTAAATTTCGTGAGCGCACTTCTGTATTTGTACTCCTTAATAAAATTGAGATAATCTTTTGTAGATAAATCATGTTTAATATTTCCATATTAGTTGAATTCTGGATTTTTGTGTACCAAGTTTGTTAATACAAATATCGATTATCTGATGTTTTATGTTAAGGAAGTGACTGTTTGATAGTTCCTGAATTTGCCAAACATACTGTAGGTCATTTCCAACACGATTTGAGAAAGTTTTTGTGATAGGCGCAATTAGAGCCATTATATGTGTTATTATTGTCTAAGTCCTGTTTAAGTATTTTGTATGTAGATTTAAAAAAAAAAAAAAAAAAAATGTTTTTCCAGTATTTCGGCATAATAATATGTCTACAGATTTACTTTAGGTATCTTCCATTTTCTCCGCATAAGGCTTCCAGATCAGTGGATCTTTTCACTCACTAGAACACTGCGTAAAAATTACAGTGTATTATCTGTATGAATTTAGTTTCAAAATATCCCCAGACAGACGCAGCGTAATTTAAAACACTTGATACTAGCGTGTCGAATAACTTACTTTTTCCATTTATATCTAATTAAAGTTGATTCATTGTAATAAAGAGGTTGTGTAGTGCAGTAGCTGATTTCTGAGCTATCTTTCGCCGAGTACGATACCATTTACCGTTAATTATGTAAATTGATACCTAAATACTTTAACTCGTTGATTAATTCTCATTCTGTATTATAGAGTTTGAATTCATGTTTTGTAGGTCGCCCCTTTTCAATAGTTATGCCCCCCTTCAACGAAATGGGGGTATGTTGCTTTGCACATGTCGGTCGGTCGGTCCGTGGGTCGGTAGAACTTACCTTGTCCGGATAATAACTAGACACAGAATCGACTTAGGTTCGTCAAATTTGGCACAGACATGCGTCTCGGAGTGTAGACGATTCCTATTGATTTTGAGGTCAATCGGTCAAAAGTCAAGGTCACAGTGACCGTCAACATGTTGATATATAGACCAAACCTTGTCCGGATGATAACTAGACACAGAATTCACCTAAGTTCGTCAAATTTGGCACAGACATGCGTCTTGGAGTGTAGATGATCCCTATTGATTTTGAGGTCAATCGGTCAAATGTCAAGGTCACAGTGACCGTCAACATGTTGATATATAGACCAAACCTTGTCAGGATGATAACTAAACACAGAATTGACCTAGGTTCGTCAAATTTAGCACAGATATGCGTCTTGGAGTGTAGATGATCCCTATCGATTTGGAGATTAATCCATCAAAGGTCAAGGTCTTAGTGGCCTTCAGCTTAATGATATATAGACCAAACCTTGTCCAGATGATAACTAGACACAGAATTGACATAGGTTCTTCAAATTCTGTACAGATATTCATCTTGGAGTGTAAATGATCCCTATCGATTTTGAGGTTAATCCATCAAAGGTCAAGGTCACAGTGGCCTTCAACTTAATGATGTATAGACCAAACTTTGTCCAGATGATAACTACACACAGAATTGACCCAGGCCCTTCAAATTATGTACAGATATTTATCTTGGAGTGTAAATGATCCCTATCGATTTTAAGGTTAATCCGTGAAAGGTCAAGGTCACAGTGACCAACAGATGATTCAGGGCCCGCGCTGCTGTTCGCCACTTGAGCCGTTTGCTAAAAAAAAAGTAAAGTTTTTAAAAAATCATCATATGTGGCTCAACTTGTGGCTCCAACATTTTATTCGCGTATTATCGGGGACGTAGTAAGCATCGAAGTCCACTGGGAAAAAGCGGAAGTCGAACGCGCGTGCCGAGAAGAAAATCGATAACCAAGTCTGTGTATCGGCGACTGTTTACAATCTTGTATGTATACACACGGCGGTGTGTATAATTATGCGAACTGTTGACAGATTATCACGTTTAACAATTGAAGTGGGCTATAAATCAGACAATTAAAGGATGTTAATTACTTGATTAGCGATTATTGCCGACGCATGTCGGTACTTTGACCCATCTCCAATTAAAGATGGTTTTGTCAACAAATTATCGCCAGTTAAAGGATGGAATTATGTGGATGTTTTTCGGCGATTGATATCGGTTTATAAACTGTGCCACTTCCTGTATCAATGTCGCAGTAGGGGGGCATGACTGTTTTACAAACAGACCTCTTGTTTTATTGGTATTGATCCGGAGCCTCCATGTATTACAGCATTGTTCCAAGTCATTGAGCATGGATTCAAGAACGATTAGTGATTGGGCGAAAAGCACAGTGTCGTCTGCAAAAAACAATATGAAGTATTTAAATACGTCTGCTGTGAAAAGGACCTCTATATCTGTATTTATGTTGTTTATGATGTTGTTTACGAAATAAATAAATACTAAACTTAAACTTGGATATCCCTTTTTTCCACTTATTTGACAGTCAAAGTAATCAGATGTTTTCCCATTAAAGCGAACACACGATATTACAACACTGTACACTGCTCTAAAATTTTGCACTAGTTTTGAACTCGCTTATTACTTTTTGCCAGAGGTATGATCGGTTTATTCTGTCGAAGACTTTCTCTAAATCGATGAAAATCTAGTATGAATGAGAATTAGTTGATCTAAACGACAATCCTTTACCAGGACATGTGTTTCGGAAAGTTGCACAAACTCCAACATATTTGGTGAAAGATTTTGGATGGAACTGAAATTTTGTTTTCTTTCTATTCTGTTCCTCTTTCATTTTGGTACCGAGCCCCGGAAGCTCAGTTTGTAGAGTACAGGACTTGAGAACAGGGAGTCGCTGGTTCGATCTCTTGCTCGGCCAATTCCATTCCAAGGATTGATGATAGCCATTTCGATAGATGGTTATGTGGTTAAGCAGCTAGTGGTTTGGAAAGAATATTGTGCGTATTACTGTCAAAAGAAACTCCAGGAAAGCACGGATAGGCGCACTGACCGCCGCGATATATCTGAAATAATGTTGAAAACGGCCTTAAACACCATCCCATTAATCAATTTCATTTTGATATTATATTTTTCTCGCAAGGTGCCGGCATATTTTCACATGAAAACCATATTATGCCGTCAACACCTTTGAGGTATTGAGTCGATGCCCCTCAAAATGCTTTCAGTCGACCCTTGCGAGTATAGAGTCCCTACAGATGTTTGTGTTTTATTTGAACGTTTTTTTCCACATTAACAAGATGTCTGTTTGTAAAACAGTCATGCCCCCTCCCCCCCCACTGCCACATTGATACAGGAACAGTTCATAAACTGATATCAAAAGAATTGATTGGGAAATATCGATGTCATCTCAGGAAAGGATTAAGATATTTGTAAGTGAAGCTAGAATCTGTGTGTATTAGTTCTAGGTATACTGCTTTGAAAGCTCTGAACTTAATGGGAAGTCTAAAGGAAAAATAAGTAAATCAACACAAAACAAACAAAAATCAAATTCAGTAACTTTTATTACACCCTTTTAATCTCTTTATCATGTAGCACTTTTAAATTTTGGTACTGAAAGCAACTCTCAATCCCTGAAAGAAAAATAAGAAATATTTTTAGATCAAGATAAATGTATACCGACCTTTTGATTTTGCATGTTTTGACACAAAATCTCTCTTAAGAACTGTGCTTCCCACAGTGAATGTGTTTGATTTCTGCATTTTGCTACATAAGTTACAGAACATTGCTTTTGAACTTGGCTCATAACGTAGCCATGGATTTTCAATTTTCCAATTTTCTTGAAATTGTCTACATGGAGGTTTTATTCCAAGCTTAGTTTTTTTTAGCTGGAGGTGTGTCAAAGAAGTCTAAAGAACGTTTAGAAGCCGTATTGACAACTGATACTGTCCAGTATTTCCCCATGTTTATATACATCATCATATATAAATTATAAAGTTTGCAATGTTATGTTTTTCACATAAAGTCCGTGAAAATCATTAGATAATTGAAGTAAAAATTCCACATACCTTTAATTATCAATCGCCGAAAAACATCCACATAATTCTATCCTTTAATTGCCAATAATTTGTTGACAAAACCATCTTTTATTGGAGATGGGTCAAAGTACCGACATGCGTCGGCAATAATCGCTAATCAAGTAATTAACATCCTTTAACTGTCTGATTTATAGCCCACTTCAGTTGTTAAACGTGATAATCTGTCAACAGTTCGCATAATTATACACACCGCCGTGTGTATACATACAAGATTGTAAACAGTCGCCGATACACAGACTGGGTAATCGAGTTTCTTCTCGGCACGCGCGTTCGACTTCCGCTTTTTCCCAGTGGACTTCGATGCTTACTACGTCCCCGATAATACGCGAATAAAATGTTGGAGCCACAAGTTGAGCCACATATGATGATTTTTGAGACACTTTAATTTTTTTTAGCAAATGGCTCAAGTGGCGAACGGCAGCGCGGGCCCTGAATCATCTGGTGGTCACTGTGACCTTGACCTTTCACGGATTAATCTTAAAATCGACAGGGATCATTTACACTCCAAGATAAATATCTGTACAGAATTTGAAGGACCTAGGTCAATTCTGTGTGTAGTTATCATCTGGACAAAGTTTGGTCTATACATCATTAAGTTGAAGGCCACTGTGACCTTGACCTTTTATGGATTAATCTCAAAATCGATAGGAATCATCCACACTCCAAGACAAATGTCGACGGCCACTGTGACCTTGACATTTGACCGATTGACCTCAAAATCAATAGAGATCATCTACACTCTAAGACAAATGTCTGTGTCAAATTTGACGAACTTAGGTAGACAAATTCTGTGTCTAGTTATCATCCAGACAAGGTTTGGTCTATATATCAACATGTTGACGGTCACTGTGACCTTGACATTTGACTGATTAACCTCAAAATCAATAGTGATTATCTACACTCCAAGACGCATATCTGTGCCAAATTTGACGAACTTATGTCAATTCTGTGTCTAGTTATCATCCGGACAAGATCTGGTCTATATATCAACATGTTGACGGTCACTGTGACCTTGAAATTTGACCGATTGACCTCAAAATCAATAGGAATCATCTACACTCCAAGACGCATGTCTGTCCCAAATTTGACGAACCTGTCTAGTTATTATCCGGACAAGGTGAGGTCTACCGACCGACTGACCGACCGACCGACCGACATGTGCAAAGCAATACACCCCCATTTCGTTGAAGGGGGGCATAACTATTGAAAAGGGGCGACCTACAAAACATGAATTCAAACACAATAATATAGAATGAGAATTAATCAACGAGTTTAAGTATTTAGGTATCTATTACGTAATTATTTACATAATTAACGGTGAATGGTATCGTACTCGGCGAAAAATAGTGATAGGGATCATTTACACTCCGGGATGATTATCTGTGCAGAATTTGAAGGACCTAGGTCAATTCTGTGTGTAGTTATCATCTGGACAAGGTTTGGTCTATATATCAATAAGCTGAAGGCCACTGTGACCTTGACCTTTGATGGATTAATCTCAAAATCGATAGGGATCATTTACACTCCGAGATGAATATCTGTACAGAATTTGAAGAACCTATGTCAATTTTATGTCTAGTTATCATCTGGACAAAGTTGGGTCTGTATATCATTAAGTTGAAGGCCACTGTGACCTTGACCTTTGATGGATTAATCTCCAAATCGATAGGGATCATCTACACTCCAAGACAAATGTCTGTGCCAAATTTGACGAACCTAGGTCAATTCTGTGTCTAGTTATCATCCGGAGAAGGTTGACATTTGACCGATTGACCTCACAATCAATAGGGATCATTTACACTCGAAGACAAATGTCTGTGCCAAATTTGACGAACTTAGGTCAGTTCTGTGTCTAGTTATCATCCGGACAAGGTTTGGTCTATATATCAAAATGTTGACGGTCACTGTGACCTTGAAATTTGACCGATTGACCTCAAAATCCTAACGGATCATCTACTCTCCAAGACGGATGCCTGTGCCAAATTTGATGAACCTAGGTCAATTCTGTGTCTAGTTATTATCCGGACAAGGTAAGTTCTACCGACCGACCGACCGATATGTGCAAAGCAATATACCCCCACTTCGTTGAAGGGGGGGCATAATAAGTCAATGTAACATCTCGAGAGAACCTGTAAGATAAAGAGATGGCTTCAGGTCTGAAAAGAGAAAATGGGTGGGGCTGTTCGTTAGAAACGCTTTAAGGTGAAGGCTACATCAGCAGAGAGAGATAAATTCAGTCTGCAAGAAATCATCTTCAGTTTCAAAGACATTACTTTGTTACCAGTAAATGTACAGCATGTATACAGATGAATCCGAGCATTTGCACAGGATCGGACGGCAAGCTGTAACTTATTTTAAAGTCATCTGAAAATGTTAAGTGGGTTGCAGCATCACTGTCTGGCGAATATGAATCCTTACTCCTTCGACATACAGCGGATACGGATAATTATTCACACGGCAGCAGTTAGGTTATTATGTTCTATGAAAGAAAAACATGATACTGTATTGATTGTTTTGAAATTATCGAGGAAAATATTTGCCCCTTTTATGCTAAATTACTGTCCATGTGAAAATTATACGAGTTAAAGGCCCAATAGCGGTAAAAAAACATAATACTGGTGTTACAATACATTTAAATTGAAATCATACCAAATCAAAAGTATGAGAAATATTGTGAGGATGACAAACTGTTATTGTGTGGTAAGTCCAGTTGTGAGTCGCTTGCGGAAAAATGCATTTTAAAACCAGGCAAAAATTAAACAAAGATCGAATGACCTGGCAACTTTCAACCTGGTTTCTCAATCAATTACCCTGCCAGCGACTAACATTGGACCGACTGTACAATATCAGATTGTCAGTTTCACAATAATTTCCTTACTTCTAAATGATACGATTTAAATGTATTTTAACACCTGATTTGTTTACTTTTGACAGCTATTGTTACTTTAAGAAACTTCAGGAACTTACTGAACCAGAACCTAAACCTTTTACGCCAACATCGAAAGAACTTACGATGATAACGTTTAAAAATGATAATACATGTTATAATTAAAGATAAATACCCTTATCAAATGGCGGCAGTGAATGCCCTGGGTCCAAAGATTTTTGTACATACTGAACCACAAAAGAAACTGTCTAAAAGTACGTACAAAATTTTCAATGTTACCTTCGAGAAGTACATACATACTGTACGTCATGCGTAATTTTTAAAACCGTTATATTATGCAAAATTGGTCAGATAATCCCTAGCTAAAAGACCTGTCGGCACAGTTCGAGTTTCGGTGCATGTAAGGGATGGACAGATCAGGTCGACGTATTGATCAGAAATATTCAATGCCAAGACTCAAAGAAAATTTACCAGAAAGAGCCATAGGTATGCTGGAGGTTTGACTTCTTACTACAGAGGTTTGCAGTTCATGTTGCTTCATTCGCACAGGTAGTCAGCAACCTGGAGTACAAAAGCCTTATACATAGCGGCAGACGGTGCGTCAGGACACGAGCCTATGGCCAATATATTGTGAATCAGAACCTACCAGACCTACGAGCAACAGGTACAGCAGCTTTTATCCCCGGAATCGTTTAGCTGATAACGGTTTGCACAGGCGTCGCCCGCACGTCCGCTAGGTTCTGACGCGCCACCATCGCAAACATAGAAGGCAGTTGGCCTTGGGACACATAAATTGGACAAGACAGCGTTGGCGGACTATTTGTTTTTTTGTCTGATGAGTCGAGGTTTGTATTGTCTCGAGCTAATGGCGTGTACAATTCTAATGAACCTTATGCTGACTCTTGCGTACTGCAACGCGATCGTTTTAGGGGCGGAGATCAGTTATGGTGCGGGCAGTATTGTTTACGGATATTGTACCCCTCTCGTCGTTATTTGGGGAAATTTAAATGCCCCCCCTCCTTACACATACGGAAAATAATCTAGGCCTTCAGATTGTCCCTCTGCTTCGACTGGGCAGCGACGTAATTGCGTCACTGATAGGTGCCCTATATAGGTGAAGAGCATTTTAATGCTGACTTATTTCAATAACAAAGTAAACAATAATCCAGACTAACAGTAACAGCCCGATCTTCGTGCGTACAGCTACTATCAAATTTTAATATTTACAGTTTTTGCATTAATTGTAATCAAGAGGAAGGTGATTAAAAAAGATTTTTAAAAATGTAGGTTTTACTTCTGTTGGAATTTGTTCTGTTTCGTTTCGTTGAATTTCGTTACGTTTTGTTGCCTTTGGTAAAGTTCGTTTCGTTTCGTTCTGTTTCGTTTCGTTGCGTTTGGGTTCCGTTTTTAAGATTATAGGGACCCGTCAGTACGTGCCTTGATTTCGAGCAAATATTTAACCAGTCGGATTTTGGATTGTAAATGAGAAACAGGATAAATAGAATGGGTAGTTAGTGTCTTGGATTGGGAAAGTTTATCGGGTTCGGCATCGGTATTTTATAGTACCTGTACCATAAGATATTGAATAAAAGGTACGGTCTTAATGTCAATGTTTGTTTTTCGTTTTGTTTTGTTTCTTTAAATAGAATAGATGGTTGGTTTCTTGTGATGGTTTAAGTTTATCGGGCTTGGCTCCGGAATTTATCCGCGTCACCTTCAGCTCACCAGATACTTCCTCCGCCTTGCCCGATAAACTTAACCCATCCAAGACACCAACCATCTATTCTCTATAATTATCCCTTTGCCCTACACAGATGGATACTAGTAATCTATATTTGAGTACAGTCTGTTTAAGAGTTTTAGAATAAAATCTGACGTTTGATTGTATCGGACTTTAAAAAGTTCTGTAAAGATCATATCTTCACCGCTGCTTTTATTATTGTTTTGTGAAAACATTGCCATTTTAATTCTCCATTAGTTTTACTGCATCTAAGAATTCACCAATCGTTTCATTTTCAGTGTCGATATTTACATTCTGTCGCATGTCATTTTCTGACAAATTTCATTTTCTGGGGTGGTCATTTATTATTTAACCATTTATTATTTTAACATTGCAAACAGTTCGATAATTTAGCCTGATGCTATCGACCGAAAACATATTTTGCTTTATTGTATAATAATGATGTTAAACTATTCAGCGTTTCCTCAACACTGATGTTGCTGTTTTTAGATTGATACTTCAGGACAGAAAATCATCTGCATGTAACGACAGAGTATCGACAAATTCGTCTGCTTTTAGAGGATCCGAGGGTCCCATTTCAGGTAATTTGAATATGTATTACGTGTATAGACGTCTGTATTATCATAAAATAATGTGCCATCAGTCTTAACCCACATGAGTCCTAGTTGATTTTTTGAAACAACGGTTATTGTGTTTTTCAGTTCTGATTTATAATAAAAGGCAATGCCTTCACTATATCGGCCTTTACGGACATTATGAGATTTGTTGCCACAAACATCTCAAAAATCAAAACCATTGATAGTCAGGTTAATATTATATGTTCCGATAAACATGTCTGTGTCCAAGAAAAACGAGATCATATTGGGTTACACTATTTATAAAGTCACGGTCTTCGAGTTTTCGCTGTAAGCCATTGATGTTCCATAACAAAAGCTGAAAGTCCTTCTCGTGATACCCTTGACCCTTAGGCTGCTCACCGACCTTTGGCTGACAGTGTAGTGCAAGATCAGACTGCACAGAACGTGCAGTCTGATCTTGGATCTAACTACACTGCCCGATATTGAGATATTTTGATCCAAAAAGTTAGTCTGAAATGGCATTGTTCACTAAGATTGTTCAAATTATAGCCCTGGGGTTTAAATTGATTCGTCCCAGTTTTACGTAGGCCTATATAGTGAAAACCGCCAAGATCTTCTTGTTCCTTGTCTTGCGATACAGCTGTAATATTTTGTGAGTGTCATCATACAGCAGGCCTCTTCCGAAATTGTTCAAATTAAGGCCCTAGTGTCAAAACTGGCTCTACCCCATGGGTCATAAATTTAATATGTCCCATGTTTTACATGGGCTTATTATTGAGGAAACTTTGAAATTCACCTTGGTTATAACCATATGGCTTAGACCTGTATTATTTTGGCATATGGCTTTATCTTGTGGATCTCTACCAGGATTCAAATAATTCTAACTCTGTGGTCAAGAATGGCTTTGCCCAAGGGTTACAACTTTCACATGGGCTTTTGTAGAGAAAAGTTTATAAATCCTCTTTTTTGAAACCATCTGGCCCAGAATTATAATGTTTGGTATGTAGGGTTTGTACTTATTAGCCAGTGGAGCGATACAGGGCCATCTTGTTCCCAAGAAGATTGCAAGCACCGCTGACCTTTTTGATGTCGGGGTTTTTTTTTTTGGTTGGGTTAACTCTTTGTTGTTTGCGTCAAATTCTGAATTTATGAAAGAACACGTGTTTTCTACGTCAACGATCTCTTTTCTCTTATGTGCTAATTTTCGTTTCGATGTCCAAAACCTTGACACTGATGGAGTTTTTAGCCTTTTCTATGGTTTTAAGTTTCGGTAGGGACTGTCTGATAGTTTTTACGTCATTCATGATTTGTGAAGCCCATCGTTTTCCGTTATCATAAACGCTGGTTTGAGTAAGGTTAGTGGGAATTGTGTGGCTCTGGCATTAAACATTGGTGTGCTTTGCGGTGGGCTGATTCCAAAAGGTAGTGATTGCTGGAAAGAAGCCATCGGTGAGTTGATACCCAGATTATTTGTGACATGTTGTAGGGCAGTGCGGATACAAGAGGCGGTGACGCGTTCCAACTATAGTCTACAATATGGGCTCTTTTTTTTCACCTGAGCGTTGTTCTGCCCGACCGTGCGTGACGGAAAATCAATATGTCCACCCCCCTGTCGATAAAAGTAACTTAGCTTTACGTTTTGGGTTAGCGCTGCTTTCTCCCAGGTTTTTGAACACTATGATCCAAATTTATGTCCGACATGTAGCTTAAACCTTTCCATTTGCATCACACTAAATTTGGTTGAACATAGGCGTATTTCGCGCATACTGATCATTTTTATCAGAGCGTCAATATCCTTGTTTTCACTCTGTCACGTGACTAAAAGTTTACAAAGATTTTTTCCCTTTTTCCAATCTGTCAGCCAGTCCTCCAATGTTGATTCACAGTGATTACAAATAAGGCAGTTAACTCTTTAATAAGACCAATAACAACAACATAATTGTTACAAACTAATTTTGTGAATAGGTTAAGATTCCAATACATCCAAAACTGGAAACCGAAATCTGTAAAAATTCAAAACTAGTGTTACACAAAGATTTTTAACAATATTCTGGTTTGGAGTTGCATATTTCAAAAATTGATATTTTTAAGTTGAGGAGGGTTTTAGCTATGTTTAGAAGGTCATCCCATAGCCTTATGGTAGAATCAAAGGACTCAAACTCCTGGAAAGCGGATTTGTGGAGTAGCATAAAGCTGTAATATCTTGTAATTAAAAAAAATAACATCACACGCAACACATGTGCAATCATTTTAAAATGGAGTTAGCAAGGGCAGGGAAAGTCAAAATTGTTCTGCCCGCGCAGTAACTTTTATTCCATTACTGTTTCAGGGGTGTTAATTTGATCCGTCAATCTTACGCAGTTTTTTATGGTTTTAGATTTCGAACTATAGGTATACTCGTGTAGGACAGTATATACGGTAGTGACAGAAACGAGGGTGAAGTGTATTGGCTAAACCTGAATGTAGAATGGGCGCAAGCGTGAATGACAGTATATCTGGTTCATATCAAACCGATGTCATAGTACAGTGTGAGCGCGCATGCGTCGTTACGTATGATGTATTTGGTTCCGGCCAGAACGATCACAGTAAGCGGATTTGCTATACAAATCCGTTAAAAAGGTAGATGTTTTAATATTCTAGAAGACGAAAGACATTGTGTATATTGTGAAACTATTAAAGGAGATGAATGTCATTTTGTTTTATTATACCCCTTGTATGGGAACCTTCATATCGAATATATACTCAATTTTTATCTACGCAATAGAACCCATTAATGTTTTGTAACTTGGATGTCTTTTACTAATGCTGAAACCATAATACCAAGCAAGCCATCACATACCTATGGATAAAAAATAGCCACCTTTTTAACAACCGACGTAATCATGACATAGAATGGTCCTTGGATAAACAGAAAATTGACCGATAGCGAAAAGCTTCGGCCCAAGTCAGCCTGCGCGGATTGCGCTCGCCGACCTGGGTCGATACTTTTCGCAGATGCATTAAGCCCCCTTTTCAAATAGCACGGCTCATAATGTATATATTAACATTGGCCAGTAGCCTTACATACGGAATAAAATTGAACTGAATTGAATAAAATGGTTTTTGACAAGCCAAGGTTTTTTTATTTCCTAAAAAAATGCATAACACACATATGGAATTCCCTGTCAGTCTTGCACACTTGCACCTAATTCTTTTTCTTCGTATCTTTCACGATTCTAAACATTTGGTCTTTATTTATCAAACTAAAAGAAGAGAAACAGTATGCTGAATGAAGCTATCGGTGTTTATCAAATAATACACCCTTCTGCTGTTTATTAAACCAGTGACTTCTTTTCTAATCATACACCAGTGTATTATCGTATTAATTCAGTTATGAGCGCGTGAAGCCGGCGAGAACTACCACAACGCCTGCCGGAATTTGTGCAACTTCGCCATTTCGTGGGAAACTGATTTCACAGTTGCGTGGATTTTTTTAAATGTAACTTTCATGTTTAATAACAGCAAGAAATGCAATAAAACTTACTCGGAACCACAAAATTTGTGGAAGTATTTAAATTTACTACATCTATTGTATTTTCGTGCTACTTTCCATGTAATTCACAGAGTCGTTTTCATGTGTATGTTCACATTTCAAACAAAACTATACCTGTAAATACGGACCATTGAACGATATATGGGCTCAAGGTGATGATGCAGAACACCTATTTGTTTGTCTTTCGTATTCTGTAGAATCTCACATCCCTGTTTACGTGTTATCATTTTCTTTATTGAACTTACTGACTAACCTACATATATATCACTCGCCAAGGCATGCGTCAAACAATTTTAGTCAACTCGTTTGATGAAAATGATAATACATAAACACTCGTGTAAGATTCTCTATGTAGTAAACGAAGCTTTGCTCCAAATTCTAATTCTACCACTTGGCTTCATTACAAAGAATCCAGGAGAAGTCAGCATCAATGTTTTCAAATAGTTTATTAGCTTTTAGTTTCAGTAGATTTTGGTACATGTAAATAAACAAGTAAAGCGTTAAATGAGTACCGGAAGAGTACAGTGTTTGAGATTGTATGTGACTTGGGATTATGTACAGTGGAGGTATTTCACTTTAATCTAAAAAGATACGTGTACACAGTAAGTGTTTTTTCGTTTATTTTTTAAGCTAATTTAAAAATCCTCTCATTTATTTGCACTTTTAATATACACAGAACATACCAGCCACATGAGCGTGTGATATGTAACCGCCATAGAGCAATGGGAATGTTTTGATCATGTTAAGTCAACGTGCAAAAATTGAAATGATTTTTGACCACAAAACAAAACAGCGTTATCGTATTAGCGCACATGAGAGTGTTCTTTTCCGATAAAAAGGTATGTTCTTATACACGCTTTCTCTTTTTATCATCGAGTTACATGATTTGACTTAAAAAGCGATCAAAATAACAAAATTTTTTCAATGCCTACTAATTAACTAATAACGTAACTAATGTACAGTGACTTGCAGAAGAAATGTTTTAGATTTGTAGAGTCATCGAGATGACTTTGTACTGTGACTTGAATCGGTTTTAAAACTTATTTCGGTCTTATAAAGGAATTTACAACAAAATCTTGTTTGCATTGACCCATTGTGTTGACCCACATGACGGACACAGAGAAATGAAATTGATATGTTACAACGTTTTCTTGCATTTCTGTTGTGAACTCAAGCTGAAAATGGATCATCTACCGGTGGTGGGTCCTCATACACTGTAGACAAAGAACAGATAAGCCAGTGTGCCAATTGCAAATTGAATAAAGTAATGATGTATACGTACTGACTGCTTATAAAGTTTATTAGGGTATTATTTGACGTATACGTCGATAATGACAAAGCCTTTCGTGTTAAAAATGCTCCATGATCACAAATATTCAACTCGGCCAACTGTTGACTGGAATCAGACGTTTTGCCTCTCGTTTTTGTTGTGATATTTGGAGCTGACTTTGAGCATCCACGATAAAATGAAAAGAAAAAAACAAATACCCCCCTTTCATGGGCATATACTAACGAAAATCCCTATTAAAATGCATTCGCATTGGTTTTTAATAAACGTCGTTCTTCTACTGTAGGAAGTGAGAAAGTTACGGAGTGGCCTACTTGCACTTTTCGGATACTTTAGATATACATGTATCTTTACTTCCTTGAAGATGGGGTCATCTTCGCAAGCCAAGGATACTAACTCCACTTTGTTCGTTACGTACCCTTGGCCGCTCGCCTCTTTAAAAATCGAAACTCCCGCTGCGCCACCTATCGAATATCGCGAGTTGCGTAACCTTGCTGATGTTATTTCTGACCAATCAAAATGCTCGTAATAAAATTTGTTAGGCTATGCATCAAATATGACTGCGCTCCAGTTTGTTAAGCTTGTTGATCTTGTTAAAACAAGACGAACAGACATACGATGATTCGCAATCATTTGGCTGTGGAACCCGTCCTAATATTTCACATAATTGATCATGAACTATAAAAAACTCATTAAATATCGATCGTCTACTCTTTTTTGGGAAATTTTCGTCACAAACACGACAACTTTCGTTTTTGACGGGCGTCGCCATTATTGTTTTCTGTTTCGCGGAAGATTTCTTTTTTGAGTGGTTTGATTGGACGCGATGGGTTTTGATCGCATCCAATGAAATGGCGCAGCGACAGTTTCGATTTTAAAGAGGCGAGCGGCCAAGGGTACTACCTTAGTATCCTTGGCTTGCGAAGATGAGATGGGGTCAGCGGATTGTTGAACTTAATCACGTCGCAGTAAATATTAGCATGTGTTAAAATGATAACCTGCACTTATCGAATTAGACTGACATCTTTTTCAGTTTGGGATATCATGATGCAGTATGAGTCATGATTTTGATCGCAAATTCACTTTTACGCAATTTCGATTTCCATATCTCTGAAGCTGTGCGGCGAGAGTTCCTCTTTTTTTTTCACAGTGTGTTTGTATTAGAGTATACACCCTTTTAACACCCTAGGTCATATCACGGCGGTCCATGCACCTACGCATGTGTTTCCTGGCTTTCTCACACCAGAACTGACACAACTTCCTTTCCAAGCCACTGACTACTTTTCTCATGTGCATAAGAGACGAGAGACGAAAAATCGCCAGAAAGAAAGTTTGCCTCATATCGAACCCGCAACCACCAGGTCACAATTCAGTTACGCTTACAACTGAGCTACCCGGGCAGGCCCATTTTTTTCTACAGAAAATGACTCATATGGAAGTATCTTCATGATATAAGTTTCATATATAGAAATTTCTTAAAATTTTGTTAAGGACAACCATTTTTTTCACTTTTGGACTTGGCCGAATTTACCTCATTACTAGACAAAAATGTCATTTAGTTCTTTGCATTGAATTTTATTTCACTTTTTTTTTCATTAGTTATTTATGTGGCATAAGCTCACTTGATTAAAGTCTTTAATTTATTATCACAGATCACAAAACAGTTCATTTTAAATGATTTAAGTCAATCATAGGTGCAATAATTTTTCTTCTTAAAATGCTTGGGCTGCATTGAATAGCTAAGTTCTATTGCAGCCGTGTTGTCTGTCGTCTGGTCTTTGTGCTATGACTGACCATTATAGAGCTATATCGCTTATCGACTCAATTTGTAAAATTTTCATGAATATTTTGAACTCTCGTCTGAGTCTCTGGTGTGAGGAGAATAATATTCTAGATGGGTCACAGGCTGGTTTCAGGAAGGGTTACTCAATAGCAGACAACATTTTTATCTTAATAGTACGGTGGCACAAAAGTGACATGGAAGATATATTTTATACTACGTAATACTAATAGTTATTACGTGCGCACGTATTAGTTAATACGTGCGCACGTATTAGCTACTGCGTGCGCACGTACTAGCTACTGCGTGCGCACGTAATAACTAATACGTGCGCACGTAATACTATTGCGTGCGCACGTATTGGCTAATACGTTTTGGGGTGGTTTGGGGTAATTCGATAGACCGTAGGCTAGAGTATTAATAGTTACTGTACCGTACCAAGGTACAGATACTTAAAATAATCGCAGTATGCCTAAACGATTTAAGAAATAATAGCTCTACTTGATTTTTTACTTGGGTGTCAGATGTATGCACATCTGTTGCCGTGTTGGACCAATGTAATTCTGCCCTTCCCTCGCAACAATATGGCTTCTGTTCCTTATAAACTGATTGGTCGATTATTACGTGCGCACGTATTAGTTAATACGTGCGCACGTATTAGTTAATACGTGCGCACGTATTAGCTACTGCGTGCGCACGTAATACTATTGCGTGCGCACGTATTAATTAATACGTGCGCACGTATTAGCTAATACGTGCGCACGCAATAGTGTTACGTGCGCACGTATTAGTTATTACGTGCGCACGCAGTAGCTAGTACGTGCGTACGCAGTAGCTAATACGTGCACACGTATTAACTAATACGTGCGCACGTAATAACTATTACGTGCGCACGTAGTATAAAATATATCTTCCATATCACTTTTGTGCCACCGTATTACGGTAATAGCAGTGGTTCAAAAATATCTTTTTAAAAGACGAGGGCGGTTTTATTGTATTTTTATAGACTTTGAGAAAGCTTTTGATAATGTTCAACATAGTCAACTTTGGACAGCATATGAAAGAATCAACGTTAATGGAAAATTCCTTAGCATTCTTAAATCTGTCTACAGTAATACAAAGTCATGTATAAAAGTTAACCGAAAACTTACGGATTTTTTCACCTGTTAAGTTGGAATCCGTCAAGGCTGTGTAGCCAGCCCAATTTTTTTTAGCATTTTCATAAACGATTTGATTAACTATTTACAAAACAAATGCGGTAAAGGTATTTTTGTTTCAAACGAAATTAGTGAAGTGTATGCGCTGATGTTTGCAGACGATATATCCAGCTTTTCAGATACTGTTTTACGCCTCCAAAAACAAATAGATTGTATATCGGATTACGCTAAAATAAGGGGTATGAAAATCAATGTAGACAAAACGAAGATAGTTGTATTTCGAAATGGTGGTATTGTGAAAAAAATTGAACGATGGTTCCTGGAAGATAAACTGTTGGAAATTGTACCTTTCTATAAATATCTCGGGGTATACTTTACACCTAAACTATCATGGTCTGTTACTTTAGACAAACTATCCCTGCAAGCAACAAAAGCTTCGCATAATATTTTTAGGTATCAAAAGAAATTTGGAAACATCGGGGCAAAAGATATATTTAAATTTTTTGACGCGACAGCCGATCCTTTGCTATGCATCTAGTATTTGGGGCCATTCTTACAACAAAAGTGTAGAATCAACACATATTAAATTCTGTAAACGATACTGTCTGCCATACAACAACTGTCCTAATGCGTTTGCGCCAAGTGAATGTGGCAGACTTCCATTGTGTACAACTTGTATGTATAATTGTATGAAGTACTGGTTGCATCTTCTTCGCCTTGAACCCAATAATATGAAATGTTATTTCAACTTGATAATGCTAATAGAGACACGTGGGCCACCTCAATTAAGTAATTATTGTATAGCTTTAGTTTTGGATATGTATGGCTGGCTAAGGATGTAGGAGACCACGAACTGTTTTTAAACATTTTTAAACAAAGATTAATTGATTGTTATAGCCAAAAACTGGACAGTGATATAGAGTCAACACCAAAAGGCAACCATTACCAGTACTATAAATCACTTCTAACAGTGGAAATGTATTTAACGATAAATTTGAATTATAACTTGAAAAGAGTACCTACTAACTTTAGATGTTCTTGTCACCAATTGATGATAGAAAAGGGGAGGCACCTAGGTAGTGATAGAGTTACGGTATTGTCCGCTTTGTCTTACCTTGAATATTCGGGTCGTTGAAGATGAGTTACACTTTTTTCTTTATTGCACCTTTATGGAGATATCCGTAAATTGTATTTTCTACCTGAATGGTTACAAAACAGAACGTCCGAATCTTTCTATAATATAATGTCAGCAAAAGATCAAGACTCTATTTCTCGCATGGCTAGATATTTACTGCCTGCATTTAAAGTAAGACAAGATATTTAAAAAAAAATTGAAAAGATCATTATTTTGTTACTTTTTCCTGTCACTCAACATGATGATAATATGTTTCGTAAAATTTTGTATTGTAGGCCGGAGGTCTAAATTACTGAATAAAGCATTGTATTGTATTTTATTATATTGTAGCAACTGGTGGGTAACAAGTAACCGGGCTGAGCGGATTGGCAGGCTGGTCTGGCTTTTCAATACTATTCAGTATTTTCCATTACGTTAACATACTCATGCATTAAGGACACCTGTAGACCCACTTTATATGGCCTGAAGTGGGATTTGCAGGGATATAACTTTATCTTCTTGTGTATAATCGGGTAGAGGTTTTAGTTGCTCGTTAGGGCCGCCTCATTAAGGCTCTGTCGGGCCCCGATGAAATATGTCTCGAGTGTGGATAAAAGAAATAGCCCAATTTTTCATCAGAAAATTAACATTTAAAGAGGGCCATTTTGCATGGTCGTGTTGACAAGATGCTCTTTTTTATGGAAAGCAAAGTACACATGGTTTAGATTGGCATTTGTAGTATGTAAATGTCGGGCGAATATTCTTGAGATCTTGTTTTATATCGGTGTGCCTGTGCGGTACCCGTGTAGTTGTTTGTTGAGATTGCCCCACCGAGGTCATTAAGAAAGACGTGAGTGGAGGCGGCCTTTCAGTATTTGTATTTGCAAATCATTTCTGTTTTCATTTACGACGGTAAATTCACGAATGATCAGTTTTCATCAACGTAAAAATGGTTTTATAGATATGTTCCCTACAGACTACATATTTGGCGCAAAGATTGTAGACATACATTAGGACCGCATCCACAAGACTGCTCCAATGAGTACCCACTTTGTTTTGTACAAAATATTTTTTAATCTGATTTTTTTCAGCCATACAAACATTGCATGGGCGTGTTATTGTAATGGTGCTAGCGTGATTTGGAGATCATCCATGCATACGTTTTATGCATATTTCAAATGTTCAAACCGACCCTCCTATAAATTAGTTTCTCTGTTGTACCATAGGCCACTGAAACTCCATTGGTCTACTACCGGACAACGAAATTTTCCTTATCGGACACCGTTACTATAAATAGCACATCGGCAACTGCCTTTATATTGTATATAATAAGACAAGGTGTGCAACGAAATCGAAGAAAATTTTTACCCCTGTCCCCTTTCAGAGATAATATTTTACCGAAAATTTAAAAAATAAACCTAGTTACCGTTGCAGATGGGTTCGCAAATGATTTTTCTTGTGTACCCTGACCTTCGAAAGTTCCAAACGGCTCTTGCGATCAAGCTGTAGCTCTGATCTGAAAAATTTTAAAAAGCTTCCACATTTTCCGGATCACCATGCGCTGACGTCACACAATTTATAATTCCGCAGAACTTTCTAAGGTCAGGGTACTCAAGAAAAAATCATTTGTGAACCCATCTGCATCGGTAACTAGGTTTATTTTTCCGTTTTTGGTTAAATGTTATCTCTGAAAGGGGACAGGGGTAAAAATTTTCTTCGATTTCGTTGCACACCTTGTCTTATTATATACAACATAGAGGCAGTCGCCAATGTGCTATTTATAGTAACGATGTAAATGAAAATTTGAGTATTCCCTGATATGTACTAATTCGCAAGTATTCGATGATCAACCAAGAAAATGTTAGTGTTCCGTAACAGACTAATGGGGCTTCAAAGGCATGTGGTTGTACCATATTCGACCTACTAAGAGCACTATTCGCTCAACTTTTCGACAATGCCCGACAATTAGTGGACAATTTTCCTTCCAATTCAGTCGCTTCATAATTTTCTCACCTTGAAACAAACACAATTTTCAAGGTTGCACCGTGCAGTGAAATACATAATAAATCAACTAATTCAAAGTTTATTATAAAATTAACGGTGTAGATGAAATATCATCAATTCCATGTGCGCTTATTGGGACGATTTTCGATATTCAAAAAAAAGTAGGGTGTGATTATTTGGGCATTTGCGCTTATAAGGTTGAATATGGTACTGTATTTGAATTGTATGAAGTTTAAGCTTAAACCAGCAAACTTGATTTTGGCTAAGGGCCAAGGCCATTAGCCTTAGTAAAGGAATTTTAAGACTTTTGCACAAAAGCTGCAACCACTTTTAACATCACGTACAAATGCACAATATTCGCTGTCTCTGATTGGCTGGAACTGCAACTGCCGTTTCTGATTAGCTTTAAAACAAAACCGTCTTTCACCTAACGTGTTATTTATCCTTGATGCAAAATAGAAATGGAAAAGGGGTGTCATTGTCTACATTTACCGAGAAAGTGCCAAAGAAAATATTTTCGAAGCAAAAGCTTTTTTTTTTTTTAACAGTGTTTGTTTGCATGATGAAATTTAAATAACAATGCTTAAAACAGTTAAAAAAAATCTTTAATTTCGCCAAATAATCATGCAGAGCATGACGCAACCAACATTCGTATTTACCTTGTCAGCTATAATACACATATCCTATGACAGTTTGTGTTTTCCAAGTAGCACGGTTATGTTTATTTCGGAAGATTCAAATGTAAGAATTATCTTGTGGTGACGTACATGTATTATCTTTATCTAGCTTTACTCTAATTTTTTTTTTTGATACGTCTACTGATTATTATGGTTGGATAGGCTACGGTTGACACAGCAGTGACGGCATCCCAGACTCTTAGAACTGAAAACATTGTGGAAAAAGTAGAAAATGCCGGTAACCAGCATTTTCTGTTTTTCCCACTATGTTATCCAAAGGCATCTTTCTCGGGGACATCAAAACTCGGGCCCATTTAAATGTTTTCCATATATGAACAGTTGAATTGTAACCCATGTAGAGAGAGTATATCATACTTTAACAGGTTTTGCTTTAGTGGAAAAAAAACCCACATTTGGGGAGTATCGCTGATCTCTAATGGCTCTTGTTATGACTGCTTCCTTTACATTTAGGTTCACTGGTCAGTCGCTTCTAGAAGAGCCATTCAGGTCCTTTACCCTTTACCGCACAATGACGCCTTTTAACGACCCTCGGAAAGAACCCTTTTCAAAACATTGAGGGAAAAAGAGAAAATACTGGTAACCAGCCAAAATTTTGTCATCTGGTAAAGAGTTAATAGTAGGAAACAGTGGTAAAGGAAGAAATTGATTGTTGCATGTATAAGCAATATTTTTTCTTTTCCCACAATATTTGCAAATGATTTTCTTTGTCAGATAGAGTAAAAAACTTGTGTATGGGAGATTACTACATTACGAAAAAGTCCATCCAGCTTGTACACGTTCTATCTAACCGTTACTCCACAGAACATAACAGACCACAATGTTCAAAGTGACGTCATCTATGTCAGATTACAATTTTGTATTAACACAGTTTATAGAGTTTCATGCTATTTCCAACAATTTGAAAGCTTTGTAACAATTTGAAAGCTTTGTAACAATTTGAAAGCATTGTAGACAAAAGGAGATAATGTTGGTTACCAGCATTTTCTCCTATTAAAACAATGTTATTTAACCTTGTAAGGACATAGGAATAATTATCTTCTCAATTTATCCACTTAAATTGTGTTATATGTCAATGCTTTCAATGTAGACAAGTCTAACATCTTGTTGTCTGTTGAAGATTTAAAAGCTTGATATTAGGTATTTTAGGCATTCTCTGTCAACTTGTTTAATAGTGTCTTTGCTGTTGCTCTTCTTTTTTTGATACTTACATTGTCCTAGGTGATATAAATTTATTTTATTGTTGTTGCTAGCTGATCATTGTTTCGATAATGGTTATGTGAGAAAGTAGCCAGTGACTTGGGAAGAAATATGATGCTGAATAGTGGTAAAGGAAATTAGGAGAAAGCATAGGTAGATGAACTGGCTGCCATGATAATACTGATATAATGCTGAAAATGGTGTTAAACACCATATAAAGAAACAAACAAACTCATAGTTTGCTAAGGCCAATGTGCACTACTTTAAAAATGTATTTCAAAGCTATTGTAAACTCAGATACAAGTTATAGATAAAAAAAAAAACCATCAAAGAACACAGTGGCAATTACTACCATAGTATTCGATCACCACAATGAATAATGCAATGTATGAGTGTTTTATTGTATGAAATTTCAAGAAAGTGAACATTTTCTCTGTCAAAGGAAAACTGCTTCTTCTGCACAATTTTCTGTTCATTATTGTGTCACCAGTTTCATGCATGTTGCATATTGTTTAGAAAAGAAACGCATGGCAGTCAAAGTGCAAGTTTTCATTCTATGGCAGTCAAAGTGCAAGTTTTCATTCTATGGAATATTTAGATTTTTTGCTCAGCTGTTTTCGAGGAGAACATTGAGGTATTTTCATAGCCCTTGTGCCAACCTCGTTGTCTTGGTTGTTATGCCAAAACTTTGGCACTTCATTATATCTCTATCATTACAAAGGACATTTTCTTCAAACCCGGACTAGTGTTACCTATCAAAAGGGGAATAGATATCACAAGGCCAGGTAACCATTACAGTATTTTTTGAACAGTTATGCCCCTTTTTGACTTTGATTTTTCAAATATTTTGACATTTAATGATATCTCTGTCATCACTACAGATGCTTACTTCAAACTTGGAATAGTTGTTAACTTTTATATTTACTTCAAACTAGTAGTTAACTATCATAAGGGGACCCTTACAGTAGGGGCATGTAACCATCTAAATATTTCTGACACAGTAAATTTTTTTTCTTTTTTTTACATACAGTTCTCACTAAAAGCAACTGCAGCTGAGCAATGGCACCTACATGCGGTTCTCTAGTCTTTTTTCCCTTCTATGCAAAAGATGACAAAAAAGAGAGAAGAAAATAACTGGAATGTGAAAAAAGAAAAAAAATCCTCATATACCAAACTTGAAAAATTAAATAGGGACACATAGAATTGATTTGGTGTGAAACTATTTTTTTTTTTCAATCACACAGAATTGTGTTTTCTGCTTTAATTAAAATGTCTCTCAAATCTACGTTAGTTCTGTTTGTTAATTTCTCATTTTGAAGAGTGTGATGAAAATCAGTTCAACCGTTTTTCCAACTCTACGTGTAACTAGCACTGGAATGGACTTGGATAAGATAACAATTCACTTTGCGCTTGGAAAGAATGATATGTATAGTTCTTGTTTGAATTTTCACAACATGAGGACACTGCCACAAACAACCAAATGGATCTAGTGAGGCTTGAACCCGGGGCCTCCAAGTCACAAGTCCTACACTTTACCACTGAGCCATGCAGAACCCTATGTGGACACATCCATTTACAGTACTACATCTTGGCGCTTGGATATATGTATGAAAAATAAAAACGTGCGTAAGTACACAATTTTTTTTTTTTTTTTTTTTAAACGGTTTAAACGGACAGTTTAAGATTGAGTACAAATTGCTCTACGGATATATGCACTTTCCACTTGCCCCTAGCCATCAGTGCTTTCAGAGCTTTGATTTCGTTTAGGTGTTCGCGATGCCACAACAAAGTTTGGCGAACTATATAAATGTATGCTTTTGTGCAGCAGGGTACAAGAGTTAACACTACGGCATTAGTCACTTAAAGAACTCGAAATATGCTTGTAGTGTTGCCTTGAAATAAACCTTACTGGAATTTTCAGTATCTCATAGAGTATTCGAATTATAACAACTGAAATCAACATTGAGTCCCCAACATTTCTCAAATCTATTCTCTTAAAATTTAGTCAAACAATTCAAATTCTCTTATCCCTTCAAATAAACAACTTTGTGTCAAGTTTCCGTTTTTATTCTTCGTAATAAAAGACAGGTTTTTCAAGTCACTGTACAAAATAAAATATCAAAAATCTTAAGCGACTGTACAACCGCTTAGCAAGTTACTGTAAAAATGTCTTTTCTCAACGCGTCATTTTAAACGAACGATATGGAAGATTGTAGTCGACTTTGCTACCAAGTCTTGACATGTTTTCACAAAAATATGAGTAAAGAAACCTGTTTACATATTTCTGGTCAGAAAATAGGTTTTTAAGGCTGAGTAATAGAGTAAAAACGCCATTGTTTCGGGACGAAATCATCTGTATTTTTGGCAAGGTCAAATGATCAAGGCTTCGCCAATGCTCTAAGGGAGATTTACAGCGCAAATACGTGTTCCTGATACACAAAACAAACAAATAACTGAATATGAATATTTCCTGATAACTATCAAAATTAATGGAAAATCACCAGCTTGACTTACCGTATAAACACAATTTCTAACACTAAATGACATACCGCCATTGTACAGATCCCAAGTCACATACAACCCCAAAGACTGTGCACTTCCGGTCTTACACTGTGGTACCGCTGCGTAGAAACCTCTTATGATTACCTGACTGTCACTTGACATTCTTCCCGCGTTTCCAAGTCG
This sequence comes from Tridacna gigas, assembly GCA_945859785.2. Lineage (NCBI taxonomy): Eukaryota > Metazoa > Mollusca > Bivalvia > Cardiida > Cardiidae > Tridacna > Tridacna gigas. The sequence continues at coordinate 11,172,225 of OX244028.2, forward strand.
CGTGATCATTTCCCGCGGCGTTGTTTCTCTTTTTTAAAGAAATTCTTTTTTTTTTGTCTGCTTAGATTTATTTCTTTAATGAAAAGTTAACAATTATTGGAGAGGTCATTTGCAAGCAAATTAATATAACAAATTATTTTTTAAAATCAGTCATATAAAAACAAACAACGTCTATTTCCTGTTTCAGTTTTTGATTTTCGTTTATTTATTTATATATTTATATTCGGCAGATGAACAGTTATTTATCTGTCTTATACCATTCTGACCCATTCTACTTTATCCTTCTTGTTCGTGTGTACTTAACCTTGTCAACTATCATCCTTCAATTTAACCACAGCCAGCCAACATTCATTCATTCATTCATTCATTCGTTCGTTCGTTCGTTTGCTTCGATCTAATTCAGTATTTTTCAGTAATCCACCATTCATTTTCTATTTATGCTCCATTTATCATCTAGGTGACATATAGGCCCATGGGGCCGGGTGTTGAAATTTCTATATCATGTATTTGTAAACTTGCATGTAATTGTATAACACATGTCACTATAATAAAAAATTTACTTACTTACTTATAAAGCGATGACAAAACAGACTGTGAATTAGAACAATTTAGCAAAGGAAAAAAATGGATTGAGACAGCAATATCTGAGGCAGCCTGCCTTTGAAACTCACCACTGTTAGAGAGGTCCGATAAAACAATTAAAATGTACTTTTCTTCCTTTTCAACAGCTATCTTACAATAATGATAGACATTTTTTGTCATTTTTCTAATTGCTATTACTATCAAACTCATTTTACATGATATATATGCAATATATATATATATGAGACATGCTCCGTGAAAAGGGGGCTTAATGCGTCTGCGTCAAGTATCGACTCAGGTCAGCCTGCGCAGTTCTGGGTCGAAACTTTTCGCTATAGGTCAATTTTCTGCATGTCAAAGGACCAGTCTACCTCATGATTATGTCGCTTGTTAAAAGAAGTGTGTATTGCGATCCATAGTCATGTGATGGCTTGATTGGTGTCATGGATCACGGAGGTGCATTATGCCCCTTTTTTCCAGAGCGCGGCTTAAATATATGTGAGCCATGCTCTGTGAAAAGGAGGCTTAATGTATCTGCGAAAAGTATCGACCCAGGTCAGCCTGCGCAGTCCGCGCAGGCTGACCAGGGCCGAAACTTTTCGCTATTGATCAATTTTCTGTGTGTCAAAGGACCAGTCTACTTCGTGATACAGTCGGTTCTTAGACAAAATGGATTTTTAGGTGATGTCCTGCTTGGTATCATGCATTACGGTGATGCATTAAGCCCCCTTTTGCCAGGGCATAGCTCACATATATTTTTCGTAAAAGCTATTTAGCTAAATGTTACTTTACAATCGATACTGTTTTATGCATGACGAGAGGTTGTTAAGCTAATGCAGCATTGATTTTTGTCCTGTTGAATTTTTCAGCTTTCCCTAATAAACTTATCCAATCCAAGACACTTACAATATTCGCTAAGTATTGGCCTTTTAAGTTCATGTATTCCGATTCCTATCGATGTACTTGTAACTCCTATCGCCGCAAAGTCGACTCTAACTACAAATCTTATTCAATTAAGGCCGCAATTTTGTTATAATTTGACAAAAAAACAACAAACAAAAAACAGTGGACAGAGTGGTTCAAAGATTTGACTGCATATTCTATGCTAGCTAACCTTGAGCTATACAGATTTTATGTCAACATTTGTACTGAAAGATTTTACACCAGAATATGTGAAGTTCATCTTTCCCAAAACAATCCCGTGTTATAACGATCCTGAAAAAGGGTTTTAAAAACATTATGGGAACAGGAAAAAATTCTGCTAACCAGCATTTTCACCTTTTCCCACCATGTTTTCTTTTCTTTATTGACAAAGTATATAATTTGTAACAGATTGACGTTTGTATTTGCTTTTAGTTTGGACGAGTCTAACGTTTTGCCGTTTGGTAAAGGGATGAAAGTGAAGTACATGTCATCACATATTCATAATACGTCGCCAAGCCCCGTAGCTCAGTCGGTAGCGTAGAGGACTTGAGAACAGGAGGTCGCTTGTTCAATCCCAGGCTTGGCCAATTTCTTTCCGAGGATTGATGATAGTCATTGCGACAGGATTCATTCCTCTCTCACCGCTGACCATTGTTTCGACGATGGTTATGTGGAAAAGCAGCCAGTGGCTTGGAAAGAATATTGCGCAGAGTACTGGTAAAAAGAAACTCCAGGAAAGCATGGATAGGTGCACTGGCTGCCACGATATAACTGAAATAATGTTGAAAACGGCGTTAAACACCATACAATTCAATTCATAATACGTCACATCTACAAGTGATACCATGGGTATCCTTTTTCCGTCTTTGATCGTGGTGACAGCTGTGCACGTCCGTATCAGGATTCTATGGTATCGTAAATAAAGTTAAAATTTACTTAGATATTGTACGATTTCAGTTACGGGTTACCTCCAGACACCAATTTGCAGTTAAAGTAGCGAAAGGTGGGGGAAAGATCGAGGTGGTGGAAGGGGTGGGGCCCGGGGCGGGGTCTAACAAGGGAGACAACTTTCCTTCATTGATCAATTTTGTCATGCAGAGTAGTCTTTCTTGATCTTCATCCTCGCCATCGTTCATAGTGCCAGATAAAGAAAGACAAGTACAGGTTGGTTGGTTGGTTGTATGGTGTTTAACGCCGTTTTCAACATTATTTCAGTTATATCGCGGCGGCCAGTGCACCTATCCATGCTTTCCTGGAGTTTCTTTTACCATTACTCTGCACAATATTCTTTCCAAGCCACTGGCTGCTTTCCCACACAACAATCGTCGAAACAATGGTCAGCGGTGAGAGAGGAATGAATTCTGTCGCAATGACCAGCATCAATCCTCGGAAAGAAATTTGCCGAGCCGGCGATCGAACCAGCGACCCCCTGTTCTCGAGTTCTGCACGCTACCGACTGAGCTACCGGGGCTCGGCACACAAGTACATGGCATAGGCATAAATAAACTTAAATATTTTAAAGCACAGCGTTAAACACCCAACAAAAGCAAACAAATGGCATTGTATTTGGTTGGTTTTTGTCTCTCGACGCCGTTTTCATCAGAAGGGGTATCCCAATCGCTGGTCTGATGCAATCCTCTGGCAAAAGGGGGCTTAATCCATCTCAGTGATGCATTATACCAGTCCAGCCATCACAGAATTATGGATCCATAATAGCCACTTTTTTTTTCAAACAACCGATGTAATCACGAGGCAGACTTGTCCCTGGGCACACAGAAAATAGTGAAAAGTTTCGGCCCAGGTCAGCCTGCGCGGACTGCGCGGCTGACCTGGGCCGATACTTTTCCCAGATGCACTAAGCTCTCTTTTCACAGAGCATGCCTCATATATTTACGTGTTTCAGATTTTCCCAATCAGTGCTATACATTTTCAAACACCATGAAGAGGACGATATCTAATGGAAGAGACAGACGGAGCAGTAAATTCGGCTACTAATTTGATTGGCTGAAACGGTTTGTGTTAGCAAGTCCGATGGCTCGTAGATAGGCGTAATGCGGCTAAAGCATATGAGCCAAGCTCTAGCAAAAGGGGGCTTAATGCATCTCCATGATGCATAATACCTAGCAAGTCATCATAATAATTATGGATCCATAAAATCCATTTTGTCTAACAACCAACTGAATCATGAGGAAGAAAGGTCCTTGAGCATGCAGAAGATGGACTAATAGTAAAAAGTTCCGCTTCAGGTAAGCCTGCGCAAACTGCACAGGCTGCCCTTGGCTGATGGTTTTTGCAGATGCAATAAGCCCCCTTTTTCCAGAGCGTGGCTTATGTGTGAAAGAGCTTTGGGGGTAACTGGGCCAAAATAATGTTGGTGGGGACTGTTTGCCTACCCCAATTTAGCTCTTTATCAAACTACAAAATTTCATACTCATTCAAATTGAAAGCGTTGACAGATGAAATAGAAAATGTGACCCGAATGATGGGATTTGTCTGCGAAAGGGTACACGTCAGAGCCACATTCGGCATACCTCGGGTGATCCGGTGATCAAATCCCTCGGCTGTATCACGTAGCTTGATATGCACCTACACGGTACATTTCGCACATCTCCGGAAGCACGCCTCTTTACCGTTATTGAAATTGTAAGGCTCCTCTTTAGAAAGAACGCATGAGTAAATTTTCTGTTGTTATCTTTCTAAGAGTATTTCAGTCGGCAAACAGTTTGTACATTCAAGTTTTAGCGTGGTTTATCAATTCCGTTAGGAGCTTTCATCGACAGATCGATAGAAGTGAATAACTTCACAGTGGTTGTTCATGTGGTTGCTAAGTGATCTACTGGGGCGCCGCCATGTTTAAGATCATGTGATTTCTAGTTCAAAATGGAAGCCCCCTTTATACAGACGAGGTTAGATGTAGGTACGGAATCGGCCGAGTTGTGACGAGTGGTCAGAGCCATAGCCTAGTGCTGATGAAACCTAGGAGGTACATGTATACCTATGCGAGTTGTCACCGTGATATGACTGAAATAACGTTGAAAGAGGCGTGAAACACCCTTCAATCAATCATCGAGTTTCAGGAGTGCTGGTTTTCGAACCCACGACCTCTAGATCACAGATCCTGACCTTGACCTACGGAGGCTCGGCTGATATGACTCATCATATTGTGACACGGTGACTTTACATCCCAAGACAATGAAATAACGGTCACGCTGTAATCACAAGGGGCAACCGGTGCAGACGAGAAAACGATTTGTTTACCTTTAATTAGTTAATTAACCCTATACAACACAGTCCCAAGCTCTGACGACACAGAAGGAGAAGGCTTTTGAAAACATTCTGGGAAAAGGAGAAAATGCTGGTAACCAGCATTTCCCCTTTTCCAACATTTTTTTCAGCCTGTCTAAACATTTTGGTTCATTTGTATAGTAACCAATTTTTCGTTAGCAGATGCTTTCAATTTGAATTTAGAAACTGTCGTTTGGTAAAGAGTTGATACTCTTTGCCAGACGACAAAATTTTAGACTTGTCCCAATTGAAAGTATTTGTAGACGACAAATTAGCCCTTAGGCTGCTAAGCGCGACTCACTAACCTTTTGCGGACAGTGTAGATCAAGATCAGACTGCACAGAACGTGCAGTCTGATCTTGAATCAACACTGTCCGATGAGGAGATATTCTTCCCCCCCCCCAAAAAAAAAAACCTTGAAAAAAAGAAAAAATTGTATTTTTACTATCGGCTTGAAAGTTTCATTTCACTTTTTTAGTAGGATAAGGGTTAAGTGTTATCCAAAGCGTGAAACTTGCCCTTGAAAGGAAAGACAACATTCTGGGAAAAGGAGAAAGTGCTATGCACCAGCATTTATCTTTTTTCCCGCAGTGCTTCAGAAGTCGTCTTTTTCAAGGGTCGTAAACACTCCGGAATTGCTTGGCAAAGGATTAACATATCAAAAGATTTCGAAATTAGGAGATTTCGAGATAACATATGTAGCTATGTATGTATGGTGTAACATTAGTGCCATGAAAAAGGAACTTGAATCTCGTTACGAGCTATCTCAGTCATACATGTATGTATGTATGTATCTATCTATCTATCTATTTAAACCCCCTTTTGCCAGAGCATGGTTCAAATTATCTCACTTCAATGACAGACACTAAAAATGTCATAAAATGTAAATGAACTAACGCCTTACACCACACTCCAGAGTTTTGGTGGTGACTATAATATACCACAATGCATTCCAGTGATCCATTGTGACAAGCAACTCGTTTCATAGTCATTGATGAAAAAATCCATTTTGTCCAACAACCGACTGAATCATGTGGTTGAAGGGTCCTTGGACATGCAGAAAATTTACCTAATGCAAACAGGCTGATATGGGTCGATACTTTTTGCAGATGCATCAAATCCCCTTTCCACGGGGCATCACTCATGTTTATAGTTTGTACATGTGGCATGTCACGAAGATGGCCATAGAAAAGTCTAAATTTTTAACCCTTTGCAAGACTACGAAGTTTTAGACTCTTTGTGACTGAAACCATTAGCAGGCGACAAATGAAATTAACCTCAAAGGATGGGATATGTTTTTGAAAGCGTGGAAAATACCGGTATCCAGGAAAAATGGAAAAAAAAAAAAAAATCTGGTGACCAGTATTATCTCATATCCCTTTTTTTTTTCCAAAATTAGTCTGTTCTTGGGTCGTTAAAATTCGGGTTTTATGGTAAAGAGTTAAGCAACCTGAACGCATTCTGAAGTTTCGAGTAAATCTTTCCATGCTCCCTGCAATGATAACAGGAAAAAAATATGTCCTTTTAAATCGTCGACCTCTAATTACATCTGAAAATGGCAAGGTTGTGCCATCGTATGCTTAAGTGATAACTGTAGTATTTTAACCTACATATTCTTTTTCATTTTACCTTGTAAAATTTAACTCTTAACCACACGAGTCGTGACTCAAACGTGGGTCAGTTTATGAAAACTGTTTCATGAAAGGGTAGAGAAAATATTTTTGGTAAAGGAGAAAATGCTGGTCACCAGAATTTTCCCCTTTTCCCAAAATGATTTCAGGAGTGTTTGACAGCACGGGACTATTTGAAAAGGGGATATACATTTATCATCTTTGTGGTTTATCACAAAAACAGGCGAATCATATGCAATTACAGTATTATGTTTAACCCAATCGTCACAATTCGGTTGATTTTGTAACTGCATCTAATCGTGGCCGTATTAACCCATAGGCTTCTAAGCGAGACTCAAGGACCTTTGCGGACAGTGTAGATCAAGATCAGACTGCACAGAACGTGCAGTCTGATCTTGGATCTACACTGTCCGATAAGGAGATATCTTTCTCTCAAAAAAAAAAAACTTTTGAAATAAGAAAAATCGGATTTTTACTATCGGCTTTATAGTTTCATTTCACTTATTTAGCAGGACAAGTGTTAAGAAGTTTTCAATGAAACTACTTTCAGTCATAGAATCATTTCCAATGCTTCGCCCACGAAAAGCTTTTATCTACGACAACAACAGGTACTGCAGAGACGTTCTTTACATCTATGGATGCCTCCAAGTGCCAACGAAATTGATAAATTACATAAAAAGGCTAATAAGCTGTTTGTCAATGGAAATGAGCCATGCTCTGTAAAAAGGGGGCTTACTGCATCTGCAAAAAGTATCGACCCAGGTCAGCCTGCGCAATCCGCGCAGGCTGACCTGGCCCGAAACTTTTCGCTATTGGTCAATTTTCTGTATGTCAAAGGACCGGTCTAGCTTTTGATTCAGTCGGTTGTTACACAAAACGGATTTTAGGGTTTCATAATTATGTGATGATTTTCTTTGTATCATTGATCACGGAGAGGTGTTTAGCCCCTTTATGCCAGAGCAGGGCTCAAATGTATATAGTCCGATTTCAGTTGAAAACTATAATGAGGGTATATTTTTAAGCGGAGTCTGATTTTACAAGCAGTAAAGCGGAACATTTCCGGCAAAGAAATGTTTGCACGTGGATATCACACTGTCAGTTACAGCCAAGGAACTTGATCATTGGATAAAAACCAAGGTTTGTCCGAATGATATTTGATTGTCCTGAATTTCGACCATTTGTATTCCATGTATGTTTTGCAAATTTCCACCAAGAAAGGAAATGTTTCGTTTGCAACAGATCCCTTTTGAAAAGATTCTGGCAAAAATTATAAATCGTAACTGTTCTTTTTGTGAGTAAGGGAAAAATACTTTTTTTTTTCAGTGACAGAGAATGGTCTGGATAAGGCAGCAGATATATGCAAGCACTTGCTACTTTTTCATTGTTGAAAAGTATAGAAACGAGGTAAAGGGCTAAACCAGAGCATTTTATTTCATGCTTTCCGGTAGGATATCGAGAAATAGCGGTGAAAATATTTTTCGATATTACACGGGTACGACCAGTGAGAATACGATTTCATTTTTTTTTTTATGGCAGTCTCGACAAAAAATGGCGTTAGAAGCATGAAATAAATAGAATATTTGTTTTTTTGGGTGAAAGATCGAAATTTATTTCATCTCGTGAACATCATCGGTAATATTTTCACGAGTGGCTGCGCCACTCGTGAAAATATTACCGATGATGTTCACGAGATGAAATAAATTTCGATCTTTCACCCAAAAAAACAAATATTCTCTATATATAATTGCGTGCTTGATAAAAATACCAAGGGGAAAGACCAGTTTAAATATTAACCCGGCGACAAAATTGTAGATTAAACAAAAATGAAAGCCATTGAAGACCACAAATAAAATGTGACTGAAAAGGAGATTTATCTTTGACTAGGTGGAAACATTGCGGGAAAAGAAGAAAATTCGGCTTACATGTACCGGCAATTCTCCTTTTCCCACAATGTTTTTAAAAAGCCTTCTTCATCAGTGTCGGTAAAATGAGGTATTGTTTTGCCAAAAATAAGATTAAGAGTATGTGTTTTAACACTTGTGATAACACTCGAAAAATCGCATACGAATCGTGAAAAGAACTGGGTCAGAATGTAGAACAAATGCAAATCAAACGTTCCTACTGCCTTCTAAAATCAAAGCACTGAAAGTACTAATAGAAGATGGTAGTAGAAATTCGCCATCAAAAACGTTTCAATAGTGGCTCATTTTACTATAAGTTCCTTTACCTGACAACCTTTATTCCCTAAGATTCAGATACTATTATTTCATGACTATGTTTCCATAAAATTTCCATAAATATTTGTATCTAACCATGTTGCATGCGGTTAAGGTTGTTAGGAAAGTGCTTTAGGGGTAATTTTCGAGTGCTTTGTGAGTGATTTTGGGAGTTTCCCTTTCTTATTCATCTGCGATGTAGGCTCTATAAACTAGGCCATGGCAAAACTGCCAAACGAGGCCAATTTCAAATCAAGAGCTAATTCTATAATATTTAACTCTGAAGTTCATTGCTTGTGAAATTGGCTTGAACAATTTTACAATACGCATGCCCTTTCCACATATCAAATGACACAGATGCTTCTGGTCAAATGATCTGTGTGGACCTATTTTTGTTGAAACAGAGGGGTGATTCTTCGTCACAGTTACTTCAGTTTGAAGTTTGGCATAAGACGGTGTGACCTAAGAATTCATTACCTTCTAAAAATGTAATTAGACTTGTAAACATGTCATGAAAAACAGCAAGTGAAGTTACAGAAGATAAAAAAAAAATAGCGTGTAACAAGAAATTTCTCCAATAGCCTAAATGTGAAAATGAGTACTCTCAGAACTTTGATTTTTTTTTTGCAAATCAAAAGTTTCTTATTCCGATATAAGTGTATAAGGATCGTATATCTTACAAGATATTTATGTAAATAAGACAAGCCTTTCAGCATTAAAGAAGCGATTTGACGTTCTGTGCAGTCTGGTCTTGATCAGGGGTCCTGCATGTCTCACTGGTAAAGTGACTCTTAACCTGGAGGTCCCGGGTTCGAGCCTCACTTGATCCATTAGGTTTTCTATGGGAGTGTCCTTGGGCAATACACTTCAGAGCTCTAGCCTAGTACTGGTGAAACCCAGGAAATACATGAATTATGTGAGCAGTCGCCGTAATATGACTGAAATGATGTTGAAAGAGGAGAAAAACACTATTTAATCAATTAACCCTTGGGCTGCTAAGCGCGACTCAAGGACCTTTTGCGGTATAGGTATATCAGTTGAGACTGGTGCATATTTATTAATCCTTATGTTGCTAAGCGCGACTCACAGACCTTTTGCGAACAGCGTAGATCAAAGATCAGACTGCACAGAACGTGCAGTCTGATCTTGGATCTACACTGTTCAATAAGGAGATATCTTACATCAATGATACCATGCAAGCCATCACATAATGATAGATCCATGGAATCCATTTTGTCTAACAAAACATGACAGGATCGTGGGGATCAGGATCATGGGGATCGTGACAGGATCATGACAGGATCGTGGGGTAGACTGGTTCTTTGACATTCAGACAATTTGAAAAAAAAAGTTTCGGCCCATGTCAGCCTGCGCGGACTGCGCAGGCTGACATGGGTCGATACTTTTTGCAGATGCATTAAGCCCCCTTTACACAGAGCATATATATATATGTGTGTGTGTGTGTGTGAAAAAAAAAATATGTGTGTGTGTGTATGTGTGTGTGTGAGCATATATGTATATGTATATGTGTGTGAGTAATACTCTGTGAAAAGTATATATATATTTGAATGAAAGCAGATCGCGTTTTTTCATAGTATTAAGACGAGTGTAGGAAGACACTGCTACCTTTCCCACAATGTTGTAAAACGCGAGAACGTAAAAAGTCCTTTTTGAACAGGGATGGGTAAACAGATTACAAAGGCCAAAAATCATACTAAATTTTAAACTGTCGTTTACTTCTGTACCTGTATTGTGCAAGGTTATTGATCTTGAACTTGATCAATACGCGTAAGATAGAGAGTTGGACGGAAAGATAGACAGACAACCAGAAAGAAAGAAAGAAATACAGGCAGGCTGGCAGGAAAGAGGACAAGCAGAAAGACAAAGAAAACAGATAGACAAACAGGCAGATAGACCTAACTTTGGATGAATGGTCGGACGGATAAGCAGGCAGGCAGACAAAAATTGTTATTGCCGATAAGAAAGATCGAAAAACTGCGCTAGATTTTAAACCTGGGTCGATACTTTTTGAACATGTATTTATTTAACCCATTACCACACAATCCCGAGTTTTAACGACCCTGAGAAAGAAAGCTTTTGAAAAAATTGTAGGAAAAGGAGAAAATGCTGGTAACCAGCATTTTCTCCTTTTCCCAAAATGTTTTCTATCCATTCCAAACTATATCTCATTGCAATTAAATTATCGCCTGCAAATGCTCTCAATTCAGACTCCAAATTTTTGTCGTTTGTTAAGTGTTAAACCCCCTTTTCAAAGCAAATGGCTCAAATGTATTGATCTCCTAAACAAAACATTAACTATTCACAAAAAAAAAAATCTCGAAGACTTTTGAAACTATGGCTGGTAACCAGCATTCTCTGCTTTTCCTACGAGGTTTTCTAGCCTTTAGAAGACAAATCCAACTGTTTAAACCATAAGTAATTTTTTGTTTGGAAGTGCTTTCAATTTGGACAAGTCTTGGAGTTTTTCGTTTGGTTAGAGGTTAAAATGCTACGTATCACTTTACGGTTCTATACTCATTCCGCACGATTCTGACAGCATATTTTATCTTATCCATGGAGGTAAGTGCATGGCAGTTTTTGTTGTGTGAATATGATTATAATATAAAAAATAGACACCAAATAGGATATTGCAATTCAAAGTTTATTTTAAAAAAAATCTTAAACACGTATCCCCTTTAAAGACATTTGCGTCAGATTTTTGTCATAACTATTGCACAAGAAAAAGTCATGCGCCCAGATTCCCCACCCAGATTTCCCCCCCCCCCCGAAAAAAAAGTCACTTTTCTAAAATTTTGGATTGAACTTCACATTGAAAACATCTGCAGACGACATATCAAACTGTCGCTTAATTCTTTACCAAACGATAATATTTCGGACTTGTCCAGATTGAAAGCATTTGCAGACGACAAATTAAATGTGGCTAAAATGGTTGCATTTGTTTCCGAAAGGTTAGAAAACATTGTGGGAAAAGGAGAAAATGCTGGTTACCAGCATTTTCTCCTTTTCCCACAATGTTTTCAAAAGGGTTATTCCTCAGGGGAAAAGTCGGCATTGTGTGCTAAAGGATTAAATGTTGGTATTTGTCTCTGAAAGGACAGAAAACATTGTGGTAAAAGGAGAAAATGTCGGTAGCAAGACCTTTTACGACAAAAGGCTCAATAGTAACTTGTGCAGAGTGTAGATCAAGATCAGACTGCACATAACGTGTATCTTTGTATCTTTCCTATGTTGGGTCTTCAGCGTACGCTGTCAATTGCAGAGACAATGATCCATGCTATGCCAAAAGGCGGTTTCTGTGATCCATTATACCAAGTAAGTCATCACGTAATCACATCCATAAAGTCAATTTTGTCTAACAGCCAACTAAAACATGCGGTAAATTGTTCCTTCGACATGGGAAAAAAAAAATGGCCAATAGCAAACATTTTCGATTCAGGTCAGCCTGTGCGGACTGCACAAGCTGACCTTGGTCCATACGATTTGCAGATACATTAAACACCCTTTTCACAGAGCATGGCAGCGAAAAAAGTAATGTCTGAGTCAATCAGACTGGAATAGTTTGGTTGTCAAAGACAAAATAACGGGATCAATGGCACAAGGTAGGCTTGTCCTTAGTTCGCCTCCGTGCCCTACTTTCTTCGCGGAAGTATCCATAACTTGCCCGGTAAGTAAATATGTAAATTTTGCTGAAAGGTATTATGTTCAACAGGCACTCTCTTATCAAAGCGTTATAATGGTCATACTCTTTTTTTTTTTGTGCTCACTGCAGACCTCTAACGAACTAAAGAAGCGTTCTTACGCCCGACAAAGTAGTTCTCAAACACGGATAAGTGTAAAAAAGTCTGAAGTACATACTCTTTTCTTATCGGACATTCCGAATGATCTTGGTAGGTTTTTTATTGGTGACAAAACAGGTCAAAGATTTAAGATTGTGCAGTCTGATCTTGAATCTCCATTGTCCGATGAATTTAATTAGATATTCTGGTATCTGTGGTGACTTTGGTTGCTTGCTCAAATTGAAAAACAAATGACCCACGCTCTGGCAAAAGGGGGTTAATACATCTCCGTAATGCATCATACCAAGCAAGATATCACATAATTAGGGATCCATAAAATTCATAATGTCTAACAACCGACTGTATCACAAGGTAGACTGGTCCTTTGACACACAGAAAATTGACCCGTAGCGAAAAGTTTCGGCCCAGGTCAGCCTGCACGGACTGCGTAGGCTGATATGGGTCGATTCTTTTTGCAGATGCATTAAGCCCGCTTTCCACAGGAAATGGATCAAACCATTATGATGGATCCAAGCCAATTTCGTAGCGTATCCATTTGCCAGAGTGTTTCAAAGTCATCCGATGCAAATTTGTTGCAGTTGATAATTTATGCACGTACATATACATGAAAGCTTATTAATCAGAATTATATTTAGACATGACTCTGCGTATCTCTTATTTGGTCCTTTCCCCTTACAACATTTCAGTTAACCAACAATTATTTATAAAGTTTATGGGAAACTAAAATGTATAGTCGAATACTTGGAAAGCATTGTTTTTCAACAGTAACGAAAACACTGTGGGAAAAGGTGACTTGATCTTTACCTTTTGCTAAGCCTTGTCCTATATATACTGTTTAATAAAGACAAGCTGCAGAGACATGGACAGCTGTATTTGTACAGTATTGGGAAAATCCTTTACCGAAAATCCTGTATTTTTTCAAACCCAAAGGATATTGATTTTGTACACATTGTTGGGAAAGGAGAAAATACTCTTTACCAACTTTTTCTCCTCTCTGTAATAACTTTTTCTACCTATGAAGAAAACACAATTGTCATAATTTGAAGCACATCTAATTTATCGTCTGCAAATGGACGAGTCTGAAATTTTGTCATCGGGTAAAGAGTTAACTCTTTACCAAACCAAACACAAGTTCAGCAACCTTAAGATGAAAGGCTTTTGATAACATCGTGAGAAAAAAATGCTTGATACCAGCATTTCTCTTCTTTTCTTACAGTATTTTCTTCTTTTTAAGAATATAAATCATTTGAGCCAAGTTCAATTTGTCGTTTGCCAACGATTTCAATTTGGGCAAGCCTAAAATTTTATCGTGTGGTAAATGTTTAACTTTTTACCATACAACAAAATCTTAGATTTATCTAAATTTAAAGAATTAGCTGTTGACAAATTAAATTTGGCTATAAAACAGTAAATTGTCTTCGAAAGGGGCAGAAAACATTGTGGGAAAAGGAGAAAATGCTGGTTACCAGCATTTTCTCCTTTTCTCACAATATTTTCAAAAGCCATGTTTTTAGGGGTCGTTAAAAATTTCGGATTGTAAGATAAAGGGTTAAGTAAATATTCCCGTTCATATATTAGATACCAAGTCGGCTCCGATCTTTAGTATACATAATCTGCTTTGAAAGCAAACACTGTAAATTTTGAATTCATCGAAAGATCTTAATTTTTTATTTCTTGTTTAAAATTTTACCTTATAGAAATTTTGACTTGAGAATTTTTGGACTACATTTTAAGTCAAAGTTTACTTTTTAAAAAAGGTGGTTTGGCCAAAACAAAAAAGGGACAAAGACACGTAAAAATGTATTTTAAGACCATCTTTCTGTTGGTGGTGTTTTTATTCAGCAATACTTACGCCAAACACAAACTGTTTAAGGAACCCATTTTTAATGGCATTCGTGATGCTCACAGATTGAAAAGTTTCATTCACAAATACACAAAAGAGGCAAACTTAGTATCAACCGTCCGGCTTGACAGCGTTTTAGCGGAACTCGGACCCTTGACCGGCTCGGAGAACAGTCTGGTGAACTCGACGGCTAGGGTATTGATGCAGGAAACGTTGGAAGAGGGACGCACCAGCTACGAAATAGGAGTGACTTGTTTGAACCACACGAAGATATTTTTAGAAGCCTTGCTTAACGGTTCATTATGGGCTTTACAAAGTACGTAAAAACACTCCTGGTTTTGAATTTGCTTGTATGTGTGTTTGTTTCGTTTTGTTTGAGGTATATGCCGCTATCGCGCTTTAACGAAATTAATGGAATGCATATAGAAGTTGGTACATTTAGAAGCCTTGCTTAACGGTTCATTATGGGCATTACAAAGTACGTAAAAACACTCCTGTTTTGAATTTGCTTGTTTGTGTGCTTGTTTCGTTTTGTTTGAGGTATATGCCGCTATCGACCTTTAACGAAATTAATGGAATGCATATAGAAGTTGGTACATTGCTATTTGTAAAAAAAAATCTGAGAAAAATATATAAACCATGCTCTGGCAAATAAAGGCTCAATGTATCTCCGTGATGCATCATACCAAGCAAGTCATCACATAATTTTGGATCCATATAATTCATTATGTCTAACAACCGACTGTATCAAGAGGTAGACTGGTCCTTTGACATACAGAAAATTCACCTATAGCGGAAAGTTTCGGCCCAGGTCAGCCTGCGCGGACTGCACAGGCTGACCTGGATCGATACTTTTCGCAGATGCATTAAGCCCCCTTTTCACTGAGCATGGCTCATATATTTGCGTTGTGGGCCATAGGCCTTGTTACGCTAATAAAGAATATTTTATTGTTTTGTTTAACGAAGTTTCACTCGCATCAGGCGATATATCGCTTATATGTCGTTGGTGAGTGTACATACCGTCCTAGGCTGGGGCTGTGTAATGCCTTGCTTAAGGACAAAACCCTTGTGACTGGCCATGCTCTTGAGGAGATAGAATCGGGCTTTGCTGATTGCAAATCAAACTCTTTAACTCTGACCAGGCGACAAAATAGTAGGCTTGTCCAAACTGAAAGTAGCTCTGGATAATCGATCAAATGAAGCTCAAAGGATCGAGTTTCGTACTCAAACGCTTTACCGAACGACAAAATTTTAGACTCAAATAAATTGCAGGCATTTGCAGAAGATAAACGAACCTTGCTCTGTTGAAAGGGGGCTTAATGCGTCTGCGAAAAGTATCGACCGAAGTCAGCCTGTGCGGACTGCGCAGGCTGACCTGGGCCGAAACTTTTCGCTATTGGTCAATTTTCTGTATGGCAAAGGACCAGTGTACCTCATGATTCCATGATCATGTGATGGCTTGATTGTAGTCAAGGATCACGGAGGTGCATTAAGCCCCCTTTTGCCAGAGCATGCCTCAAATTAAATTTGTCTCAAATGATGGCAGTTTCCTCTGGAAAATTCGAAAACATTGTGAAAAAGGGAGAAAATGCTGGTTACCAGCATTTTCTCATTTTCTTACAATGCTTTTCAAAGGCTTCGTCCCTCTAGGTCGTGAAAACTCAGAATCGTGTGGTAATGGAATAAACGGGTAGACAACATTGAGGGCTAAGGAAAAAATGCATCCCCGTGGTACATTGTACCAATCCTTTCATCACATAACTATGGATTTTTAAAATTAATTTTGTAAAGGAACCAACTGAATTACAAGGTAGGCTGTCCTTTGACATGTAGAAAATTGACCAATAGCAAAATGGATCGACCTAGGTCAGCCTCTGTAGTCAGCGCAGGCTGACCTAGGTCGATCCTTTTTTCTATTGGTCAATGCACAGAGCATGTTTTATACGCTTTGTTCAATGTCTTTGCAAATTTCTTCTAAAGGGAGGCAATTACTATATCAACTACCTTTTTGCAAAGGGAAGTGAACTTTTTTAACAATAAACGACAAGTAACCCTTTACACGCCTAACACAATTTTTGTTGCCTTTGCAGACTAGTGTGGATTAAGACCAGACTGCAAAAAAAGTTTAGTCTGATCTTTGATCTACACTATCCGATTTGCTGAAACATTCTGGACAAGTAATTTATCATACTCTCTCTCCTTCTGCTTCAAACCTTCATCAACCAATAAGATCTAAGGGTATCGAATGCGACATAGATAATTTAGGGGTTTGATACCGGTGCGTTGTTTATTCAGGTTATTTTTAGGTATGCCACCTATGTATCATGCGACACTTATTTTATAACGAATGACTCAGATAAGAGGAAAGTATGACAAAGGCGATAAAATCTTATCGATCCACCGATGAAAGGTTAAAAACTAGTTGTATTTGCTTTGCTTGCAGCTCTTCCTTCAAGATTTGATTACGACGGTCGTCAGAATTTGTGATTTCGACATCCGGTTAGTTCGCTCAATCGGCACTTGTCGGTATTACTCGGTCTACCTCGTACATACACTGGTACCCGTTGTATCTCCCGTAACCGTCCGATAGCATTCGGCATACCTCGGGTGATATGGTGATCAAATCCCTCGGCTGTATCACGTAGATTGATATGCACCTACTCGGTACATTTCGCACATCTCCGGAAGCACGCCCCTTTACCGTTATTGAAATTGTAAGGCTCCTCTTAAAAAAGAAAACATGAGTAAATTTTCTGTCGTTATCTTTCTAAGAATATTTCAGTCGGCAAACAGTTTGTACATTCATCTTTTAGCGTGGTTTATCAATTCCGTTGGGAGCTTTCATCGACAGATCGATAGAAGTGAATAACTTCACCGTGGTTGTTCATGTCGTTGCTAAGCGATCTATAGGGGCGCCGCCATGTTTAAGATCATGTGATTGGTAGTTGAAAATGGAAGCCTCCTTTATACAGACGAGGTTAGATGTAGGTACGGAATCGGCCGAGTTGTGACGAGTGCGTCCGATAGACTACAGGCAACACCCGATTTATCGAGGGCAGCTATTGGTTTTCATATAAACAAAATCCACCAATGAGACAGCCCGTAACAGAATGCCTTAATTTCTGTTTTGAAATAACCGAACAATATTCCTTTTTTGGCTAAGACTGTCATGACAGACAATATTTTTTCTTTCCACGATCAATCTATCACAGTCGCTAAGAAATCTATTCTTTATCGATAAGTTCTATCTCTTTGCATAAATGACATCAAAATTTAAATTTCCAAGTCTCGTGTTATCTCACGAAATCCCGAACCGGGCAGAAACTCGACTTGTAAGCATTGGGTGTTACCTGTTGTTGATACGAAGATCGATAACAGGCTGCCAGTTTTCCTCGTACCAGCACCCATTTAACTTGGAGAACACAAAATTTCCTGATTTACCCAGTTATGCTGTATTTTTGCTCAGTATGCCAAGCAAATCATCAAATAATAATGGATCCATGAAAGCAACTGTATCATGAGATAGACAGGTATTACGACATGCAGAAAATTTACAAAAAGCAAAAAGTTTTGACGCAGGTCAGCCTGCGCGGACTGCGCAGGCTGACCTGCAACAAAACTTTTTGCAGTTGTATTTTTGATGGGCACATTTCTTGTTATATTCAGTGGTCCCATGTTAAAACTAATTCGGGGAAAGAATGGACGTAGAGGGTGTAAGTATAGGGATCAGACAATGAGCATGACTGTAGCACATTTTATTGGAAATTTAATCGGACATTGAGTCTTTTTTCACATTTTATCGCCATATTTTCAGAAGTCGCCTCCATCGGGGTCGTCAAAACACAAGATTGTTTGGTAACAGGTTACATAATCTAATGGCTCAGAGCAAGTGTTTTTGAGCCATGCTCTGGGAAAAAAGGGCTTCATGCATCTTCGTGATGTATGATACTAAACAAGTCAACACATAATAATGAATCCTTAAAATTCAATTCGTATAACAACCAACTGGGTCATGAGGTAGACTGGTCCTTCCACATGTAGAAAATTGACCGATAGCAAAAAGTATCGACTCAGATCAGCCTGCGCGGACTGCACAGGCTGACCTGGACCGAAACGTTTTGCAGATGCATTAAGCCCCTTTTTCACACAGCTTGGCTAATACTATCTAGGATTTGACAAAAGTTGGTATTTGAGATAAAATATCATTAAACGAGTCTAGAAAGAATGTCATAAAGTGTGCCTTTGCCGAGGTTAATAAATCCATTTTGGGCTCGTTCAATAAGATTTACCTTCAGAGTCAACAAAAGTCAGATTATCTTTAAGACATATTTGTATCCCAAGAGTTGTAATATATGATGTGTTAAACGTAGGCATACATGTACATTTTTAATGAAATTTACATGAAGCCTATTCGCTTCTATGACGTGTACATCGCGGACGAAAAGTAGTTCCAAAGAAACTGTATGTATTAATTTTGTTTTAAACATAAGTATGATAAAATATAAATCTTTGTCATGATCATCAGCTTTGACAATGAATCTGACAGAGAACTTTGGGATCAGCAGTGCTTTAGAAATGAGTCGGATGATTACATACTTTTGACCAAATACGGCACTATTTTGTTTGTCTCAAACCTGTGAAAGTTAGGAAAATTCGCAATAGCTTATTAAATAGGGGTAGTTATCTGATAAATTGTAATTAAAATTCGCATACATCTATCAGCCAATCGCAGCACATGTTATTTCTTCACATGTCTAAGATTAGAGAAAAACGCAACAAATAAAAGAGACACAGACACACACAGACATACAAACACAGACACACGCAGACATACATACATACATACATACAGACAGACAGACAGACAGACAGACAGACACGCAGAAAGATACACAGACAGACACACAGACAGGCACGCAGACAGACAGACACACAGACAGACACGCAGACAGACAGACAGACAGAAAGACACACAGACACACAGACAGACAGACAGACACACAGACAGACAGACACAGACACACACAGACACAGACACACACAGACACACAGACAGACAGACAGATAGACAGACACACACACGCACGCACGCACGCACGCACAACAATTTGCAAACGTTCAAGGAAACGGGAGCTTTAGCATATAAAGACAAAGACAAACTTTAACCTTTTACCAAACTATCCCGAGTTTTAACGACCTTGATAAAAGAGGCATTCAAAACACTGTGGGTAAAGGCGAAAATGCTGCTGGTGACCAGCATTTTCTCCATTTCCCTCTATGTCTTCTATCCTTTCATCGACAAATTCCATCATTTGAATCATATTTTTTGCCGTCTGCAAATTATTTCATATTTTCGAGCCTAATATTTGTCGAAAGGTAAAAAAAAAATTAAGCAAGATGAGCAATCAACCCGAACTATAATGTAATACATCAATGAGTCGAGCTCAGTGAAAAGGGGGATTAATGCATTTGCGAAAAGTATCGATTCAGTTCAGCCTGCGCAGTCCGCGCAGGCTGACCTGGGCCGAAACTTTTTGCTATTTCTCAGTTTTCTACGTGTCAAAGGACCATTCTATCCCATGATTCAGTTGGTTGTTAAGAAAAGTGGGTATTATGGATCCATGATTATGTGATGTCTTGCTTTGTATCATGCATCACGGAGATGCATTAAGCCCCCGTTTGTTAGAGCATGGCTGAAATATAAGTAGAAACGACGTGGCGAAAGGAGAATTTTAGGGATTAAAGAATTAACCATTTGCTGCATTATTTACAGCCCTGTCCCCTGCAAGAAGAAAAAAGATCATCATCATCATCATCATCATCATCATCGTCTTCTTCTTCTTCTTTATCACAATTATTATTATTATTATTATTATTATTACAGTGGTAGACTCAATCGGAAAGCCACCCAGCAATATTTTGGGGCCGAACATCATGTGGGTGGGATCGTTTGAAGAATGTCGTAAGATTAAAGCCGATGAATGGATAACCCCAAAGGAGAAAACAGGACCCTTTAACGGGATGTATTGCTCCGCCTATTTCAATGTAGGAGACACGGTAAGAAAAATGACCCGTGCTCTACGGGTGAAAGGGGTTTTTAATGTATCTGCAAAAATTATAGACACAGGTGAGCCTGCGCAGTTTGCGCTGGCTGATCTGAGTCGAAACCTTTTGCTTTTTGTAAAAAAAATTTTCTTCATGTTCAAAGACCATTCTGCCTCAGAATTTAGCTGGTTGTTAGACGAAATGGAATTTCTAGATCCATACCTATGTTATGACTTGCTTGGCTTAATGCATCACGGCGATGCATTTAACCCTTAAGCTGCTAATCGCGACCCACTAACCTTTTGCGGACAGTGTAGATCAAGATCAGACTGCACAGAACGTGCAGTCTGATCTTTGATCTACACTGTCCGATAAGGTATTTTTTTTCCCCCGGTGAAATCAAATTCGAAACCGCAATGTTTGGCCTTTCAGTATTGAGTAGAAATTTGCGTTTCATTTATTCAGCAGCTTAAGTGTTAACCCCCTTTGGCCAGACTATGGTTTAAATGATTCCGGCCATTTTTACTTTTTTAACTCTTTACAAAACAATTGCAAATTTGAACGATTCTATTTTAACGGTAACCAGCATTTTCTTGTTTTTCGACGATGTTTTCCACTCTGTCAAAGAAAAGATCTATCATTTGAGGCACATTTACTCTTTTTTTCTAACTATTTCAATTTTTAACCCCTTATTACACAGTCCCAAGTTTAAACGATCCTATAGAACAAAACTTTTGAAAACATTGTGGAGAAAGGAGAAAATGCTGGTAACCGGTATTTTGTCCTTTTCCCACGATATTTTCTACACGACTAAAGAAAAATTCTATCATTTAACCCTTACCACTAATTGCCGCCTTTTGACGCCCCTGGGAAAGAAGCCTTTTGAAAACATTGTGGGAAAAGAAGAAAATGCTGGTAACCAGCATTTTCTCCTTTTCCCACAATGTTTTCTACCCTATTTAAGAAAAGTTGCACCATTTAAGCCACATCAAAATTGTCGTCTGCAAATGTTTTCAATTTGGACAAGGCTAAAATTTTGTCGTCTGGTAAAGGGTTAAGCCACATTTAAATGGTCGTCTGCAAATG
The DNA here is from genome assembly GCA_945859785.2 of Tridacna gigas. Lineage (NCBI taxonomy): Eukaryota > Metazoa > Mollusca > Bivalvia > Cardiida > Cardiidae > Tridacna > Tridacna gigas. The sequence continues at coordinate 11,193,655 of OX244028.2, forward strand.
CTTTCAATTTGGACAAGTCTAACATTTTGTCGTGTGGTAAAGAGTTCAAAAGTAGTTCCGTTCAGTTTATTTCAATCATTTAACATCGATTGTGAAACAACGTATCAGTCAAACTCTATGTTTTCTTCCTGGAAGCCTTACTTCTTTACCAAACGACAAAATTGTAAAATTTTTCCAATTTTGAAAGCTGTTGCAGACCACAAATTTAGTGTGGCAAAAATGATGAAATCTTTCTCTGAAAACGTAGAAAACATTGTGAGAAATGGAGCAAGTACTGGTACAGTGGTAACCATCATTTTCTCCTTTTTCCACATTGTTTTCGAATGCCCTCTTCTGCAGAGTCTTTAAAACTCGAGTTTGTTTAGTAAAAGGTTAAGCAGTACTTGCTCAATAATGAGGGTTGTTTCAAGATGTCGTTTCGATCATTTCTTAATGGACCGAATGATTAGTTGGTTGATTGTTTTTTTCTATCAGTAAAGCACCTTTTACTACTTTAGTTACCCTTGCGGCCAGTGTAGATCAAGATCAGACTGCACAAAACGTGCAGTCTGATCTCTGATCTACACTGTCCGATTTACTCAGATATTCAAGACAAGGGCAACCTTGAAGTTTCTTTTATTGGGACCTTATTTCAAGAATGAAAATGTCTCTTCGGCTGATTCGGTGCTCTAAGGGTCAAACCGCTTTCAACATTATTTCAATCATACTACGGTGACAGCTTACTTATTTATGTGTGTTTAGAGTACCATTTGTACTAGGCAAAGGCTCTGTAGTGTCTTGCCTTAGGGCACTCCCGCGAATAATTCGGCTGCTGTAGTGAGGATCGAACCCGTTACCTCCAGGTTACAAATCGTACACCTTCTCCACTGAGCGACGCAGAAACCTACCGGCACTATCTCCTTTTACCACTTTGTTTTCTAGCATTTCAGAGAACTGTTGCTCACTTTTGCATAATTTCGCACTCCTCGTCTGTAAACTTTCGATTTGGAAGTTTGAACTATTTGTTGTTTGGAAAAGGGTAAATATTGACTGTATGGTTGATTGATTGATTGTATGGTGTTTAACGCCGTTTTCAACATTATTTCAGTTATATCGCGGCGGCCAGTGCACCTATCCATGCTTTCCTGGAGTTTCTTTTACCAGTACTCCGCACAATATTCTTTCCAAGCCACTGGCGAAAAGGGTAAATAAATTACCGTTTACCAAAGGATTAATCAATTGCAAATAATCAAAGAATTAATTACTAATCAAAGAGTAAATCATTTGCCAGTTACCAAAGGATGAATCAAGTAGCAATTACTTGGACACCAATCAGTTACCAATTACCAAAGGGCTAACCACTTACCAACACGCACGCCGTTGAGCCATGCTCTGTGAAAATGGAGCTTAATGCATCTGCAAAAAGTATCCGCGCAGGCTGACCTAAGTCGAAACTTTTTGCTATTTGTCAATTTTTTGCAGCTCAAAGGACCAGTGTGCCTCATGATTGAGTGGGTTGTTAGACAAAATGGATTTTATGGATCGATAATCACGTCATGACTTGCTCGGTACAATGCAACATGGATATGCATTAAGCTCCCTCTTACCAGAGCATGGTTCATATATATTAATCAATTACCAAAGGACTAATCAATTACCAATTACCGAAGGATTAACCACTGACCCTTGACACTATTTCAGGCCTCGTTATTCGGGCAACAACAACCGTTGACAATCGGTCTCTGCTTCCCGGACTCTTGTAGCGACTACGAAGCTTCCGTTCTCACTAATCTGAGTAGGTATTTTTTCCACACAAGTTGACAGTAACTGGTGATTGTTGATGTGTGGGAATCTGGGAATCCCTGTCCACATCTTGCCACAATGTTTTAAAAAGTGTTTTTGTTCAGGGTCGTTAATACAGGGAATTATCAAGTAAAGGGTTAACAAATGAGCCGCTGGGACAGGGGGTCCCTGGGGACGGGGATGGGTTTGGGGTTGGGTTGAAAGAAAACATAATGTGATCTTTGTGTATAGTGTAGGTCAAGATCAGTGCTTCTTTGTTTGTATAGTGTTTAACACCGTTTTCAACATTATTTGACCTATATCGTGGTGATCTATCCATGGTTTGCCGGAGTTTTTTTTCTTTCTTTTTTTTTTTGTCAATACTTCGCACAATAAGCCATTGGCTGTTTTTCCAAAATAACCATGTTAGAAACGATAATCGGTGGTGGTAGAGGTATGAATCCTGTCGAAATGACTACAACCAATTTTCGAAAAGAAATTGACCGGGATGGGAGACTCGAACCAGTGCCCCCGGTCTTAAGTCCTGCTCTACCGGGGCCTGGGCAGGTCAAGACTACAAAGAACTTCAGTCAGATCTTGAATATTTGCTTTTTGCTAAAGAGGTAAATTCATTTTCATGCTAAAAATAATTTTTAAAGATTGCAAAATTGCAAAACTTTGAATTTTTTTACTCAGGTTGGTAACTTTCGTTTGATTTGTATAAATCCGAAGTATTATATAATCTTTCTCAGCTCTTTACCGAACGACAAAATTTCAAGCTAGTGCAAATTAAATGCATTTGCAGACGACAAAATAAATATGAATCAAAAATTCAAATTTGTGTTGGGAAGGGTAGAAAACATTGTGGGAAGAGGAGAAAATGCTGGTTACCAGCATTTTCTCCTTTTCCCACAATGTTTTCAAAAGGCTTCTTTCTCAAGGTCGTTAAAAGTCGGGATTGTGTGGTAAAGAGTAAATAAACAATTGATTCGCACCTTGAGATAACGGGGTTTAATGCATCTCCGTAATGCATTATACCAAGCAAGTCAGCACGTAATAACCCAATTTACCTAAAAACCGGCTGAGTCATGATGCAGAATGGTGCTTTGACACGCAGAAAGTTAAATAATAGTAAAAACATTTCAAGTTCTGTCAGCTTGCGCGGAAAGCATAGGCTTACATAATTTGATACTTCTTTTTTGCAAATGCATTAAACCTCCTTTTCAGCGAGCACGTGTCATATTTATTGTTTTTTTTTTCCAGCCGTGAATCTTCTACCACTAAATTCTTCCTCTCCGTTTATTTATACTACGTGTAAGAGAGAGCTAGAATACAGTTCAAAAGCTATAGCTGTAATGTAAGTAATATGCAATAGTACGGAAGCCTTCCAGGGCAACTTTGCAACTACGAAAAATAACGAAACCAAAAAAAATGGCAACTCCCTTTATGTTTTTAGCTCTTTACCAAACAGACCCATATTTCAATGATCCTGAGAAAGAAAACGTTTGAAAATATTATGAGTGAAAAGGAGAAAAATGCTGGTAATCAGCATTTTCTCCTTTTCTAACTATGTTTTCAAATGCTTTCTTTTAACCCTTTCGGCGCCATAGGCGAAAACAGGGACTTTTGCGGATGGCATAGATCAAGATCAGACTGCACAGAACGTGCAGTCTGATCTTGGATCTATTCCGTCCGCTTGTTCCATTAAGCCTATAAGATAAAAATGTTTCTAAGTATGAACCGATTGTATTTTCAACCGTCTGAAGAGGTCAAATAAATATATTTGGCGCTGAGTTAAAAAAAAAAAGGTCCAATTATTCGAGCAACATTTTATTTGTCGTCTACAACTGCTTTCAATTTTGACAGTTTTAGAGTTTTATCATCTGGTAACTAGGTACATTGTAATTTTAACCCTTTACCACACAGTCCTGAGTTTTAAAACGACTGCCAAGGAAAACGACTTTTGAAAATGTGGGAAAATGTTGGTAACCAACGCTATCTCCTTTTTCCCCACAACGTTTTCCACCCTTTCAAACTAAGATTTCATAATTCATGCAACATTTAATTTGTCGTCTGCAAATGCTCTTAATTTGCATTAAGTCTAAAATTTTATCGTTTGATAAAGAGCTAATTCTTTCCAACTAAACGAATTCCACTCTTCTCGGAGGTCTAAAAATAATTTTTCACTGAACCTGAAGATAATGTTGGCACAGTCCATGCATCAAGTAGCGGACGGTGTAGATCCAAGATCAGACTGCACGTTTTGTGCAGTCTGATCTTCATCTACACCGTCCACAAAGGCTGTCCAATGCGACGTCGCATTGGCAGTGAAAGAGTTTAACAGCAAACAAACAGAAAGAATTATCGTTACAGCGTGGTTTGTTCAATCTTCCTGGCTGTTATGATGGTGGCCACAATATATGACATGGTGATCGTACGTAAGATGTTGGCGTGTTTGTATACAAGTGACGACGAATACGAATATGTAAGTTGTTCCTTTGATGTGTTCCTTGGGCAGATAGATAGACAGATAGATAGATAGATAGATAGATAAAGAGAAAGAGAGAAAGGTTAAACCTAAACTACATATACCCTACAATTGTATTTTCGAAATGATGTGGTTTTTATCAATAAGTATCTCAAATAATGACAGTTACGTGTTGAAATACCCCTACCTGCGATACATTTTTATCGATTTTGTTTCATTTATTCTTTATGGAGAAAAAAATGGCACAATGAACTATTACAGACAGACAGACAAACAGACGGACGGACGGACGCACAGACAGACGGATTTTCTAAAAAACCGGAACCAGCAATCTTAACACTTTAAACACTAATGGTTGATTGAATTTGCGTTTATTTATCGTCGCCACCTGCTGCCCATATGGGCCACACCCCCTGAAGACTATTAGTTTTGTTACACGGGATAGTGCAAGATACAGGACGAAACCCATCTTAAGTTGCGCCTTGTTCTTTAACGTGTTTGATGTATAGCACCGTCACACGGGACATCGGTTTCATGTCTCATCCGAAAGACTATTGGTAATTTTAGATGGCCAGCCGTGGGGGTCGAACCCACACCCTCAAGTGACCCAAGACTTGATGTTTACAAGTCCTACGCTCTACAACCTGAACTATGCCGACACTAATGGTGACACAGATCAGATGTTACACTCTGTTTGGGAGTCTATAATTAGACATAAAGTTCACGTGACTTCATTGACCAGTCATCTTTTGTATAAGGTTTTTGTCGTTTATGGCATATGGTGGGTTAAACCAATTAGAAATTGCGTTACTTCGAAATTGTAGAATTATTCAGAATTAAACCATAGAGTGTTCTAAAAACTGGTTTTTAAATACTGGCAAAAGATTCAATACATTATGTTACACGTTTTCTGATTGGTACAAATTACATCAAATAGCTACAATCGATTGGTGGGTTGTTGCTTTTTGTGTTCAAGATGTTTACCCAAGATGTACATGTAATTGTCACCAGTTTCCGAGACATTTTGGACAATTCAAATTTTTGACATAATGTAAATGAGCCTTGCTATATGAAAAGGGAGCTTAATACATCTGCGAAAAGTATCGACCCAGGTCAGCCTGCGCAGTCCGCGCAGGCTGACCTGGGCCGAAACTTTTCGTAATTTCCTGTATGTCCAAGGACCAGTCTACGTCATGACTAAGTCGGTTATTAAAAAAAGTGGCTATACTGGATCCATGATAATGTGATGGCTTGATTGGAATCATGCATCACGGAGATGTATTAAGCCCCATTTTGCCAGAGCACGGCTCATATATACGTGCATGTATTGCCATTTTATAGAACCACACATTGCAGATTGGTTCCTCAAAATATGGAAGTTTTGACGGACGCACAGATCCAGATCAAACACCTCTATTACACGCAGAAAACGGGGGACCAGCCAAAAACGGAAGTGTAGCACATGAGAAGGTTAACACAAGCAAAGGAAACCAGTCAAACTCGTACACTCCTAGTAAGTGTTAATATCGTTTTTAAGGTGCAGTCTTATTCTGGATCTCATATCTGAGATGATTTTACTAGGTTGTCGCAAATCTTTTTTTTAAGACAGGAATAATTTATTTAGTAAATTTTAGAGTCAAAGAGTTGAGAGGCCGACGTCTTTTTTCACTCTAGGCTACACAGAATAATAAGAAATGATTCTTGTCTTCAATTTCATTTATGCCATATCACTGGCATATCCTTAGCGTCTGTTTTGACTACTTTTAACGATCTGGGTCCGTATTCACCAACCATTCTTAAGAACATTCTCAGTCTTATTCTCCAACATTTTTTGGGTTTGAAAGAAACACAACTTCTGACTGGCTAAACCATTTGGTTTAGCCAATCAGAAGTTGTGTTACTTTCAAATTTGGACAATCTTGGAGAATACGACAAAGAACGTTCTTAAGAATGGTTGGTGAATACGGACCCTGGTTAATTTTGGGAACAGCTACCACATACGCGCTTGTACTTTTGTACGGCGTTTTACTCCGCTTTCAAAACCATTTCAGTCGTGTCACGGCCACAGCTCAATTATTCCATGTCACTCGTCTCAACTCGGCTGATTCCGTAACTATGTCTAAACACGTCTGCGCTGTCTTAAACATGGCGGCGCCCATGTCAAATGATTAGCAACGTCATCAACTGCCACGGTGAAGTTATTCACATCTTTTAATTTTTCTGCAAAAAAATGCAAATGGGATTGATAGAAGTTAAAAATTGAATGTACAAACTCTTGGTCAACGGAAATATATTTAGAACGATTTCGATAGAAATTAATGACTCATCTTTCCATTTTTGAAGTAGTGCCTTTCAGTTTTGACATAGGCCACTGAAAGTCCATTGGTCTATTACCGGACAACGAAATTTACCTTATCGGACACAGTTACTATAAATAGCACATTGGTAACTGCCTCTATATTGTATATAACAAGTTGGCTTCTTTCAAAAAGAAGCCAGGAGAGGTCAGCGTCAGTGTTTTCAAATAGTTTATTGGCCTTTAATTTCAACCTCTTTTGCTTTACATGACGGTCATTTGATCTTCTTTCTGCCTTCTCAAGTCGCATGATCTTGTCCAGCGGTCTTCTTTCTCTTTTTTGACAAAATTCTTCATACTTTTTCTTCTGCTTAGATTTATTTGCTTAATGAAGAATTAAAGTTATTTGAGAGGTCATTTGTAATCATGGCAAATTAATGTAACAAATCTTTTCTGAAATTCGTCATATCTAACCACTGTTGGAGAGGTCTGATGACCTCTCCAATAAGACAAGGTGTGCAACGAAATCGAAGATTTCTTCGATTTCGTTGCACCCCTTGTCTTATCATATACAACGTAGAGGCAGTCGCCAATGTGCTATTTATAGCAACGATGTAAATGTAAATTTGAGTGTTCCCTGATATACAGGCGATGCACCAATTTGCAAGTATTCGATGATCAACCAAGAAAAATGTTAGTGTTCCGTAACAGACCAATGGAGCTTCAAAGGCCTGTGGTTTTAAAAACGGTAAAGCGGTGTATTTCCGGCAAAGAAATGTTACGTGCAGGTGTATATCACATATCGTAATACAGCCGAGAGATTTGATCAGTGGATAACCCGAGGTTTGCCGAATGTTATTCATGCACGTTCTGAGTTTCACTGTACTGTCGTAGGGCTCTAAAGTGTCGTACCTTATCCTAACCAAACGTCGAGGTGTAGATGGAACCCTGGACAACGGCATAGATCCAATATCAGATTGCACGTTCTGTGCAGCCCAGCCTTGATCAACGCTGTCCGCAAAAGCTGCCGAAATTGGCAGTGAAAGAGTGAATCCTTTCCGACACAGTCCCGAGTTATAACAACCCGGAGGAAGAAGACTTAAAAACATTGTGGAAAAGGAGAAAATAGTGGTAACCAGCATTTTCTCCTTTCCCCACAATGTTTTCTGTCCTTTCTGAGACAAACTCTATCATTTGAGTCACATTTTATTTGTCGTCTGCAAATGCTTTCAATTTGGGCCAGTCTAAAATTTTGTCGAAGGTTGAGAGGTAACAGGTCTCAATATTTTCAGGTCTAGGTGGGAAGATCTTACTTTCGTTTTCCGTGTATTCCAACTCACTGAAAATCCTCAGCACGGCACAACCAGCAGGCGCACTGACTGCCGTTAACGGTATACGATTTATCAGCATGACGTGGGTTATCCTTGGTCATTCGTATGCATTTGGCTTGGGTTTCACTGGTGAGTTTCTGTCTGGTGTCATCTTTACCCGATTACAATTCCATCTCCATTTCTATGTGCGTTCGTTTGTATGGCATGTAACGCCGTTTTTCAACATTACTTCAGTTATTTCGCGGAGGCCAGAGTGCCTATCAATGCTTTCCCATTTTTGCTAGCCAAGGGTGACGATCACTAAGTTGCTCAAACCCCCTTGACGGATCGAATCGAAATGTGTAATCTTCACGATACGCCGCCTACAGGATTTTGAATCACCCTTTGAATTACGTCTTCGAAAACCAATCATATGTCACGTCACACAACCCTTTCGGCAAAATCCACATATATATTTTGACTGTCCATCAACTGGTGTTGCAGTGCATCCTGAAACTCATAACTGATTTGTTGCGGTGAATGTTGAGGTAAATACTGCACTTCTATATTGTTTAGTAATTATTCCCAGCGTATCCGACAATTCTGTCGGTCGGCATTTATATTGATTCCTTGCTGATGATGGTTTGCAAATGTAAAGCTTTATTTGATTGGTGCTTTCAGCACAGATTGCACCCAATGATTGCGCGTATCGCGATGATTAAAATTTCGACTCGATCAGCCAAGGGTGAACAGAGCAACTTAGTGATCCTCACCTTTGGCTAGCAAAGATATGTTTCTTTTACCAGTACTTCGCAAAATATTTTCCCAAGCCACTGGCTGCTTTCCAACATAAACATCGTCGAATAATTGATGAGCGGTGAGAGAGGAATGAATCCTGTCGCAAGGACTATTAATGGAAAGAAAGTCGTCGAGCTGGGGATTCGAATCAGAGACCTGGTTTAATACATAGAAATAAAAAGAACTTGGTCACTTTGGAATTTCTTCATGCAAGGTTCCTTCCCCTTCAAACCAAAGTTTAGGGCCGTTTAAACGCAAGAATAAGATAAATAATTGTATCTTTTACTATGATACCACTGAAATATTGTTGAAATCGGTATAAAACCTATTTCAAAATAATTAAAGCAGATTAACATTTCTTCTCACTTTTTTTCCACTTTCTTTTTCAGATAACTTTCTTCAGTATTTACCGGAAGTGCTGAGTCGATTTTCATTCCAGGCAATAAGCAATGCAACAGTGGCGGTGGATACCTTTTTCGTTTTGAGGTTTGGAATCAATTCGTTAGCGCTGAGACTGCTAGGCACGAGTCAATGCCCTTTTGCGGACAATATAGACCATGATCAGACTGCACAGAACGTGCAGTCTGATCTTTGACCTACATTGTCCGATTTGGTGGGATTTTCTTCCGGAGATTAGAACACTTAAATCGCAAAAGTTTAGGGCTTTTTGCCATCAAATGGAAGTACTATATTGGATTTATTGAGTAGTTCTGAAGTCAATTCATGTCCCTATCCCTTTGGCAGAGGATTTTTTGGCTGTGTGTGTCTTTTCAGAAACTACTGTGGAAAAGGTTTTCCTTCTTAACCCCTAGTCTGCTAAGCACGACTAACTGACCTTTTGCAGACAGTGTAGAACCAAGATCAGACTGCACAGACAGAATGTGCAGTCTGATCTTGTTTCTACTCTGTCCGATAAGGAGATATCTCCCCCCCACCCCCCCCCCCCCCCCACCCCAAAAAAAAAAAAAGAAATACCTTTGACATAGCAAAATTTGGGTTATTACGATCGGCTTGAAAATTTCATTTACTCATTTAGCAAATAAGGGTTAAAGCACGAATTACTCGTATAGAGAAGCAGACTATAGTTGCCATATTATTGGTGCTCGTATACGTTAATTTGAGCCATGTTCTGCAAAAAAAACCATTCCTTGTTGCCAAATATTTTGGGCGCTCTTCCGTTCGTTACTACCGTCATTGTCAGCGGCCCGTTTGATTTTACCACGACGCTGTAATTAATAACTAGACAATAATATATACGTCAAAAACAGTGTCGCTAATTATATATTCTCCACGTAGTCCCCACCAGTGCAAACGCACTTCCTGTGTCGGGGCACCCGTCTTGCGCTCACTCTGCTTATGGTAAGATCTTTCAGTATCTGTAGAACTGTATCGTTTCTTGTACCCAGGGCTGATGCTAAGTTTCGAACTGTAAACATTCGGTCCTCGGCGATCTTTACCTTTACCTGCTGTGTGAGAGAATATCACATACTGGCAGGGCCCCCGCATCGCCTCTCGTCCTCTTTGGACTGACGACCATCGCAAAACTCTTTATGCCACGTAAACACTAAAGAAAGGCAACATTTATATTAACGGGCTTCCTGAACAAGTTTATTTGTCTTTGTAGGTGTTTTACCGAGTGTTTGACAAAAGTGGATTACCGCCCTTAACTTGACATCGCCTGCTAACGTCATCAAGCTTTCTCTCTGTAGACACTGATTTGATGAAAAACGATGTATCTCATATACCGGAAATGCTATGGCGCTCATGTAAACAGGAATTGACGTCGTAACGTGACTTGCCGTACAGTCGAAATTTCGCGCGCAAAAACCAAGCATGAGAATAGCTATTACGACATATAAAAGAGCCAATGTTATCTTTGCGCAATAAAAAACGACGTGCGCCGCCTACCATAACCGTTAACTTTGAAACTCTGCATTCTCCGAAGTACATAAGATAAAATTTCAATTGGAGCACATGTGCCGGTGGCATATATGTTCAATTTTATTTATACAAAAATACAGGTATGTGCGAGGGACAATTAAACGGCTTCAAGAAAAGTCCTTTTACTTCTGAGACAACCCTCGTATATGTATTTCCATATGAAGTTATCGTCACTTACGGGTTATGTTTAAGACTTGCCCATTTACCGCAGACCAAAATAAGTGAAACAAATGATAAACTATTTAGAAAAGAAAGTTTTTTTTTTCTTTTTAGAAAGCTTAATGGAGAAAAGAGAGGACTTGCCTTATGTTCCGTTCATCAAAATATACATGTATTCAAAAATTGCGACATTTTCACGAAGAGAGTTGGCTTAATTTATGACGCTATCTTATAATTTCAGTGGATTATTGGTGAGTTATCTGTCCTTGAAAGAAATGCAGAAACGAGGTGGCGCTGGCAAGTTCAAATGGGGAATGTTTTATTTCCATAGATTTTGGAGGTAAGAGTGTTGCTTATTTTTGGACTTTTTAGCGGATTTGTAAAGCTAATTCGCTTACTTTGATCACTCTGACCAGAACCAAATACCCGCCATATATGCATACGCTCTACTTATACGACTCTCAGTTTAAGTGAATGCATCTCAACTTCGTTGCGGTCGTTACTGTAAATACTAAACACATGGTACGGTTCATATAGTTCAACATCTAATACCAGCAGAAACCGCACCAGATTAAAGCGCAGGATCTATTAATTAGTCATCCTTGGATACCAACATAAGCAATAAAATTACAATTAGCCTGCCTTGTCGACACACTCTTGATTTTCCCTGTCCGTGCATGGTCTATCTTGTAATTATGCCACCCTTCACATGTCGGTCGGTCCGTCGATCGGTAGACCTTACCTTGTCCGGATAACAACTAGACACAGAATTGACCTAAGTTCGTCAAATTTGGCACAGACATGCGTCTTGGAGTGTAGATGATCCCTATTGATGTTGAGGTCAATCGGTCGAATGTCAAGGTCACAGTGACTGTCAACATGTTGATATATAGACCAAACCTTGTCCGGATGATAACTAGACACAGAATTGATCTAGGTTCGTCAAATTTAGCACATACATGCGTCTTGGAGTGTAGGTGATTTCTATCGATTTTGAGGTCAATCGGTCAAATGTCAAGGTAACAGTGACCGTCAACATGTTGATATATAGACCAAATCTTGTCTGGATGATAACTAGACACAGAATTGACCTAGGTTCGTCAAATATGGCACAGACATTTGTCTTGGAGTGTAGATGGTCGTTATTGATTTTGAAATTAATCCATCGAAGGTCAAGGTCACAGTGGCCTTCAACTTAATGATATATAGACCAAACCTTGTCCAGATGATAACTAGACACAGAATTGACATAGGTTCTTCAAAGTCTGTACAGATATTCATATCGGAGTGTAAATGATCCCTATCGATTTTGAGATTAATCCATCAAAGGTCAAGGTCACAGTGGCCTTCAACTTAATGATATGTAGACCAAACCTTGTCCAGATGATAACTAGACACAGAACTGACCTAGATCCTTCAAATTCCGTACAGATATTCATATCGGAGTGTAAATGATCCCTATCGATTTTGAGATTAATCCATCAAAGGTCAAGGTCACAGTGGCCTTCAACTTAATGATATATAGACCAAACCTTGTCCAGATGATAACTACACACAGAACTGACCTAGATCCTTCAAATTCTGTACAGATATTCATCTTGGAGTGTAAATGATCCCTATCGATTTTAAGGTTAATCCGTGAAAGGTCATTTATCAGTTTATGAACTGTGCCACTTCCTGTATCAATGTGACAGTAAGGCGGCATGACTGTTTTACAAACAGACATCTTGTTTTATCAGAAGTTATTACATGTGATGAACGGTTTACTTTTCATTCTTCCATATCATTGCTAAATACTGCTGCACAAATATACTGTCCAGGACCTTTAGTCCTTTGATTTGTACTAGACCATGTTCAGTGAACATACACGTAGGCATATGCTTTAACAAATCATAAACTTTATTTCTTGGTGTACAGTCATCTGATAAAAAGAATCTGATATCCCTTGGTGTTCGAGAGAAATTTGTATTAAACTTGTCGACCAAAAATATTGCAGAGCTCGCCAAAGACTCGGTTAATATGATTTTTCTAGACTCATTTAATAAGAGCCAACTCATGCCAGGTCCTATATATCACAACTACTTAAAGTTTACAAATACATGCAGACTATAATCATAAACATAGGAGCCACCATCACAACCACCATCATCTCTTGTTTTCTCCATTTCAGACTGACGCCCCCGTACATGCTATTTCTGATGTTCTACGTCCCCCTCTTCCGTTACTTTAGCACTGGACCAGTCTGGCCGGATCAAGGTGTTGAAGTAAATGAATGTAAAGATACATGGTGGCATAATTTACTCTACATCAACAACCTCTTTGACCAACCTAAAATGGTAACTATATAGGCTATAATTATTATGAGGATATTTCACATTCTTGGGTACAACATTCAAATCTAAAGGTTTAATACACTGCAGAATCAAACTGAATTCAATATTGTACCAAAGCATGTTAAAATGACCGCTTTATTCTAAACTCAAGTTTTGAATTAAAAAAGAAAATTGACATTTTAGCTGTTTAATTTTAATAAGTACTAGTATTTGAAACGAAGCATAAAGGGACTTTCAATGAATATTGTTGATTAATGACGACGGATTTTGGTAGACTACTCTTCTATACAAATATAGATATTCTAGACTCAAGCCTCCTTCTCAAAAATCCATATTCGGGACACTACGGAATACAATATAGATACAGATATTTTATACTCGTGTGACAGCATTATATCAATTTCATTGGTTGTTATAGTATAGTTGTGAAATAAAGTTTGATAACACAAACACCAGAAGCATCTTTGAATGAGTGTGGAGGTCTTCTCTGTGTGTGTAAAGAGGTGTTACGCCGCTTTCAAGAGTGTTTCATATATACCATAGTAACAGCTCCCTCACTTATTCTAGGGTCTCTTGGTTTTCAACAATACTAGGCTTGGTTTCTGTAGTGTCTTAAAGTGTCTTGACGAAGGACACTATTACAAGACCATTTCCGGCGAGGAAGGTTGAACCAGAATCTTCTGATTCAAAATCCAACGCCTTAACCACTGAGCCTCTGTGAGGAAATATGAAAAAGCATGGCCAGTACGTGAATGCACCGATCTGATTGGCTGCTGCAACAGGCCCAATACAAGACTCTTCACAGACAATTTTTTCCTCTGCCATCTGTGAAATTTTATGGCAATTCAAGTTAACATTCTTTAATAATTCTAGTATTTTTTTTTGTCGGCTCTCTGCAACGTTTAATCTTACAACCACGCAAGTAGTTGAGTAGAACGCCTTAACCACTGAGCCTCTGCGGGGAAATATGAAATGCAGACGAACTTTGAGGTGAAAGAGTGCTGGTTGAAATTATTTTAATTTGGACAGTTAGGAGAAAATGATCTTCCTAGTAAATGGACACTGAAGGGGGTGTAACTGTGTGAAAAGAACGTTTCGCTTATATCAATGCCGAAGATATGTTGTGGTTTATTTAAGAAGACATGTTAAAAAGAGAACATTTTTTTTAGTTTATTTATAAATTTTTCTTCGATCGCGTGACTCCTGGGTTTCAATGACATTTTCCCCGAGCGGTCATATGAGCCCGAACCCTACGGCAGTCCTCGGTTAAATAACAGAGCCACAATATGAAATCAAAAGACTAATACACTTGAAGTGTTTACTTGAATAATTACGATTGTTTTGTATTTCCCGATGGATTATATGGGACAACAACCGGTGGCTTTGAGAGAGTGTTCCTTATAGTACATGTAAAAGTGGATAAGCAAGGAAAATCAAATAAAAATATCAAGTGAAATAATCTCATTGATGACATTCATAAAAACTACACTAATACAGAGACTGGTTTGGTAACCTACAAAATCTTATTCAAATTGCAGTGTATGGGCTGGAGCTGGTACCTGGCTAACGACATGCAATTCTATGTCATAAGTCCATTGCTTCTGGTTCCCCTTTACTAGTAAGTATCCTTGATATAAATTTATATAAATTGAAAGATTCTAATTTAATTTTAGTGTATGGCATGGAGCTGGTACCTGGCTAACGACATGCAGTTCTATGTTATAAGTCCATTGCTTCTTGTACCGCTATACTAGTAAGTAATTTACATCTCTATAATATATATTTGTATGAATTTTACATTTGAGCCTTATTACAACATCAAAAGCAACCCTTTTTCAAAATATTTGTATTCAGGTAAACTTTAATTTCAACTTTAATTTCCAACTTTTATCGTTGAGTTACACTTATTTGTGTTTTTGTGGGTGACTGGAATCATATTAAGTGTGTGTATAATGTTCCTTTTTGGTCTGGCCTCTACAGTTCAAGCATAAAAAGCAAAAACTAGCAACATTTTTTCCATAAATGAAAATCTCTAGTCATTTATCAGTTTAAAGACAAATATCATTGGTTTAAACACTTTTGGGAAAGTATACAAGACAGTGGTTCTGATAATGATAAAAGCACTTAAGTTGATGCATGTTAAAGAAAAGGGAGAAAATAAAGAAAAAAAGAAGGAAGGGAAAATAGAGATGAGAATAGGTGAACAGTTCGAATGAGGGCAAAAGGGTGAAAGGGCATAGGTCGGTAAGATAATTAGGAAGAGTAAAGTGACAATTTTAGATAAACTGAAAAAAAATGAGGATGACATTAGATGTGGTTCAGTTCAAGGGATTTGTCTTTATAGGGAAAACAATGTGGGAAAAAGAGAAAATGCTGGTTACCAGCATTTTTACCTCTACCACAATGTTTTCAAAAGCCATATTTTTTCTCAATACCATTAAAGCATGGTGATTCTTAGATAAAGGTTTAACGCTGTCACGACCACTCAGTCATGTCAGTGCTTTGAATATTTTAGTAGCATTATATACAGTGAATCAGTCACATTAGCTCTTTTATTTCAGCTCACCTTTATGGGGTTCGGTGACATGTTTGGCGTTTATAGTTGCAAATTTTATCGCAACTGGTGTGATTTCACGCAGATACAATTTAGGAACGAGTTTGCTATTTGGCGGGTAAGTAATTTTCATTATTATCTGAAATAGTATTAGAGCGCGGTCTGGGCCCGTATTCACAAACCATTCTTAGAAGCATTCTTTGTAATATCATCATGAATTTTCTTATTTTCAAAGTAAGCAATTCTGATTGCCTAAACCAAATCGGACGGGATAGGTACATACCACCAATTGTAAAACAGCCGTGGGGTTTGATCAGTGGATTACTCGAGGCTTGCCGAATGAACCTCGTGAGACCGACGTGATTTGCAGACCGGTGTCTGGTCTTTTGCATCAATTGTCTTTGCGTTCTAAATAAGTGGACCCAGTAAAAAAGTCAATATTTGGACTACGTTTTGGTCATTTGGACGATGGTGTTGGGAGTTCAAAATATCAACAGATACCGTTATATAAACATTCATGCATCGGAAAATTCAGTTGACGGCAGTTTATGTGGAGCAAGCCGAGTCCCGAGTCCGTATTCACTAGCCATTCTTAAGAACATTCTTAGTCTTATTCTTCAACCTTTTCTGGATTTGAAAGTAACACGACTTCTGATTGGCTAAACCATTTGGTTTAGCCAATCAGAAGTTATGTTACTTTCAAATATGGACAATCTTGGAGAATAAGGCTAAGAATATTCTTAGGAATGGTTCGTGAATACGGGCCCTGGCTGCACTGTCGGTAGTTTGAAAGACTTGCGAACAGGGGGTTGCTAGTTCGAATCCCTAGCTCGGCCGATTTCTTTCCGCGGATTGATGATAGTCATTGCTACATGTTCATTCCTCTCTCACTGCTGATCATTATTCATCGATTGTTATGTGGGAAAGCAGCCATTAGCTTGAGAAGAATTCTGTACATGGTACTTGTAAAAGAAATTCCAGGAAAGCATGGATAGATGCCGCTGGCCGCCGCGATATAACTGAAATAATGCTGAAAGCGGCCCAAAACACCGTAAAAACAAATGAGCCATGCTCTGGCAAAAGGGGGCTTAATGCATCTCCGTGATGCATCATACCAAGTGGTGGTCACTTTTTTTTAACAATCAACTTAATCATGAGGTAGACTGGTTCTTGGACATACAGAAAATTGACCAATAGCGAAAAGTTTCGGCACAGGTCAGCCTGTGCGGACTGCGCAGGCTGACCTTGTTCGATACGTTTCGCAGATGCATTCAGCCTCCTTTTCACAGAGCATGGCTCAAATGTAATAATTCCATGTCAAATTCATTTCAGAGACACCAATGAGGCTTTTGACGATATCTATGTGAAGCCTTGGTGCAGAATAGGGCCCTATGTTGTGGGTTTCTTCACTGGCTATGTCCTGTATAAATATGACTGTAAAATCAAAATGTCGAAGGTATTTTATTATTTTAACAACTTTGAGATAGAAAATTGCTGAAAACATTGTGGGAAAATGAGAAAATGTTGGAACAAGCATTTTCTCCTTTTTTCCACCATGTTTTCTGCAACTTTAAGGACAAATCTATCAAAGGTGATTAATCTTATTTGCAAATGCGTCTGCAAGTACCTTCAAGTTGATCAAGTCAAAAATTTTGTCGTTTGGTAAAAATTAAACACATTCCAACCCATCATTGTACAAATCATACTCCTCTACCCTCCATTTAGATCAACGCTTTTGGAAAAGCATTGCAGGAAAATGTGCGTTTGTTCTTCATGCTGTCCGAGATCATGCGTGGCTTTAGTGGTGAAAGTGTTGGATAAGCCTAATTTGTGAAATCCTAGGGATCGACCCACTCCCGAGACGAAAGGATTTTTCATGGATGTTTCCTTCGGCAAGATACCACATAACCCCGACCTCGAAATGGTTGTTTTGATTGATAGATATTCCGTTCATTTATCGCCGCCACCAGTTGCCCATATGGGCGTCGCCCCTGAAGGCTGTAAGTTTTGTTACGGGGTATAGTGCAACTCGAGACCTCGATCTAACGTGTCATCCGAAAGACTATTAGTGATTTTAGTGATTTTAGATGACCAGCCGTGGGGGTCAAACACACACCCAGTAGTGACCCAAGACCTGTCGCTTACAAGTCCTACGCTTTACCGTTTGAGCTATACGGGCTGGTCACGTTGAACTGGTGTTATACACAGATCATATAAATAATTTAGCTGTACATATGATAGTTAAATGTATTAGCCATTCTCTGTGAAAAAGGGTTTTGATGCATCTGCAAAGAGTACCGACACAGGTTAGCCCGCTCAGGCTTTTGCTTTTGGTGAATTTTCTGCATGTCTAAGGACCATTCTACCTCATGACTCAGTCGGTTGTTAGACAAAATGGATTTTATGGATCCATAATTATGTGACGACTTGCGTAGTACAGAGCATCTAGAAAATGCAGTAAACCCATTTCTTGCCAAAGTATGGCTCAGATATATATACGGGGGGTGGGGTGAGTGAGGGTGGGGGCGTGAACAAGGTTGGTTTGGCTGCAACAATTGCTGTATCTATCGTTATTCTTTATTGCTTATCTTGAAATCCTTTTGTCCAAATGAAAAGCATTTTGCAGATGACAAAATAAAAAGTGACTCAAAATTGAAATGTGTTTTTGGTAGGTTAAAACACATTGTGGGAGAAGGAAAATGTGTTTTTAGTAAGTTAAAAACATTCTGGGGAAAGGAAAAATGCTAGTTACCAGCACGTTCTTCTTTTTCCCAACATGTTTTCAAAAGCCTTCTTCCACAGGGTCATTAAAAGTCGAGATTGTTTTGTAAACGGTTAGATATTAACTAAAAATATTTATATGCAGTGGGTGAACACTCTAGGCTGGGCTCTGGCCATTGCTGTGTCCATCATGGTCCTCTATGGCCTGTATACATCTGACGGACAACCGAAAGACCTCGGCGAAGTTGGCAATGCTATGTACAACGCCACTTCTCGGACAGCCTGGGGAATGTGCATCGCTTGGGTCGTGTTTGCGTGCGCAATAGGATATGGAGGTAAATTATTTAAGCGAATGGTTAAAAATGTGAAACAAATAGCTCATATAATGCTTAAGTACCATTGGAGACTACTAGTTAACTGTTGCTTTCAGTCTTTTTGTATGTTTTCACTAACTTATTCTCTTTAATATATGAACCATTGCTGTTCGTCAATTTTCTGCACGTTAAAAGGCCACTGTACCTCATAAATCAGTGCATTGTTTGACAAAAAAAACCTTTATGGGTCAATGATTATGTGATGACTGGCTTGGTAGCATGCATTACGGAAGTGCATTAAACCCCCTTTTGCCAGAGCATGCTTATATATCATAGCAATATGCAAATGAGATAAGCTGGTTCAAAATTTTGGAATAGTTTGGTTAAGTTATAAAAACTTAGTTCCAGTTAATATTTGATACGTTAGATGACCCAGGCTTTTTATGTATCCAGTGTAAGGGATGCATTCAATCGAATTTATAAGTTTCTACAGCCGCGCTTTCGTGCGACTGTGTATTTCTAGATCGACAATATAATATTCCGTATGTACTAAACGGACGTCATTTCTTACTGTTTCAGGTCCTGTAAATACATTGCTATCATGGAAAGCTGTCATTCCTCTCAGCCGACTAACTTACTGCGCTTATTTGGTACACCCTGTGATAATGTACGTGGCTTATCTAAGCAGGCGAACTCCTCTACACTTGTACGATTGTATGATGGTAAGGCGACCTTTTTAAACATATAGAATATTGAGTGCGACTCTAGGTAATCTGGAAGTAGCGGTGAACAAGATCGGACTGCAAAGCTTTTGCATTCCAATTTTGGTTATACCTTACTTAGGCCTATTGATCTTCGTCCATCCAGTAGCAAAGTATGTTTGCAAACATGTATGAGTTTACTATGGTAAGGTGACTGAAGGGCTATTCGTGGGTAGTGCACAACAAGACGAGGCCTCGCAAAACGATTGATTGTGTTGATTGTATGGTGTTTAACGCCGTTTTCAACCTTATTTCAGTTATATCGCAGCAGCCAGTGCACCTATCCATGCTTTCCTGGAGTTTCATTTACCAGTACTCCGCACAATATTCTTTCCAAGCCACAGCTGCTTTCCCACATAACCATCGTCGAAACAATGGTCAGCGGTGAGAGAGGAATGAATCCTGTCGCAATGAGTATCATCAATCCTCGGAAAGAAATTTGCCAAGCCGGGGATCGAACCAGCGACCTCCTGTTCTCAAGTCCTGTACGCTACCGACTGAGCTACGGGAGCTTGGCCCACACAGAACGAAAAGTTAATCTTGTTCGGTAACATATAAGAAAGGTTGGTCAACATACTTTAATGAAATGAAAAAAGAGTAAAGCATTTTTGAAAACTGAGAATTTTTTTTATAAACCACGCTCGGGAAAAGGAGGGCTTAATGTATCTCCATGAGTTATGATAGCAAGCACGACAGCACATAATTATAGTTCCATGAAATCCATTTTATCATAGTATAACAACCGATTGAATCTGTGTATAGAACGGTCCTTTGAAAACTAACTGATAGCAACAAGTTTCAACTCTGGTCAGCCTGCATGGACTGCACATGCTGACCTGGGTCGATACTTTTTTGCAGAAACATTAAACCCTCTTTTCACAGAGCATGATATATATCTCTGTGTGTTTGTGTGTGTGTGTGTCCAGTGTCTAATAGATTACCATATAAAGTTTCGATAACTG
This sequence comes from Tridacna gigas, assembly GCA_945859785.2. Lineage (NCBI taxonomy): Eukaryota > Metazoa > Mollusca > Bivalvia > Cardiida > Cardiidae > Tridacna > Tridacna gigas. Next base: position 11,214,053 of record OX244028.2, read on the forward strand.
TTGTAAGCATGTGTTTCGTTTTTTTCACAGGTATGACTAAACTATATATATATATATATATATATATATATATATATATATATATCCATCCGAGCCACGGTAGCCGAGTCGGTAACGTGCAGGACTTGAGAAACGGGGGTTGCTGGTTTGAATTCCCAGCTAGGCAAATTTCTGGTTGAGGATTGATGATAGTCATTGCAATAGGATTCATTCCTCCGTCACAGCTGATCATTGTTTCGACGATGCTATGTGGCAAAACGATAGTACCTTAGAAAGAATATTGCGCCAAGTACTAGTAACAGAAACTTCAGGAAAGCATGGACAGGTGCACTTGCCGCCGCGATATAACTGAATTACTGTTGAAAAACACCATAAAATCAATATAACATTGTATAATACACTACTGATTTTCTTACAAAGGAAAAAGGAATTTTCAAAATCTAGTTTTAACCCTTTTCCCAAACGACAAATCTTGGACTGGTCCAAATTGAAAGAGTTTGCAGACGACAATTTTAAATTTGATGAAAATGGCAGAAAGGTCTCAAAATGGGTAGAAAACACTGTAGTAAAAGGAGAAATTGCTCGTTACGAGCAATTTCTCCTTTTCCCACAGTGTTTTCAAAAGACTTGTACTGCAGACACGTGAAAACCAGGGCTTGTTTGGGAAAGGGTTAAGGCACTCAAAATCCAGTTGAACCATGCTCTATAAAAAGGGGGTTTGATGCATATGCAAAAATTATAAAACTAGGTCAGCCTTGGCAGTCTGTACTGGCTGATGTGGGTCAAGACCTTTTGCTATTGCCCAATTTTCTGCCTGTCTAAGGACCAGTCTATCTCATGATTCAGTCGATTGTTAAACAAATTCGAATTTACTACTCCATATTCATGCGATGACTTAATTGGTATAATTGGTCACGGAGATGCATTTAAACCCCCCTTTTGTCAGCGCGTGTTTCAAATGAAATTGCGAAATACTGTTTTTCTTCAAAGAGGAAAAGAAAAATAAGAGTCAACATCTAGTCTGAAGCCGGTTTGAATTCATTTACAGGTCTTCTACTTCCTGGGCCATCTATGTCTCTCATACGCTTTGGCTTTTGTTGTCTCTCTCGCCTTCGAGTCACCGATGATGGGATTAGAAAAAGCTATACTTGGACGTGGCAAGAACAGTTAACGGTCAGCATTGAGATAGCGCATGTGCAAAGAACAAGAACATTCAGTACATCAGTTCCGGAAGACGACATTCTTTTTCTCGTTTACGTTCGTCTTGCAGAAGGCATTACTCGTTTTTAACTCACCTGAGCACAACGTGCTCAAGGTGAGCTTTTGTGGTTGTCCCATGTCCGTCGTCCGTCGTGCGTCGTCAACATTTACCTTGTGGACACTCTGGGGGCCACATTTTTTACTCAATTGACCGGAAAATTAGTCAGAATGTTTGTTTTGATAAAAACCCGGATGAGATCGAATTTGGGTCACCTAGGGTCATAAACTATGTCGAACTAAAGAAATACCTTGTGGGCACTCTGGAGGCCGTATTTTGTGCTCAACTGAGTGGTTAGAATGTTTGTCTTAATTAAATCTCAGATGAGTTTGAAATTGGGTCACCTGAGGTCATGGTCAAATTAAAGAAGTACCTTGTGGACACTCTAGAGGCCATATTTCTTACTCAATTGACCTGAAAATTAGTCAGAATGTTAGTCTTGATAAAATCTCGGATGGGTTTGAAATTGGGTCACCTGGGGTCATAAACTAGGTCACTAGGTCAAATTAAACAAATACCTTGTGGGCACTCTCGAGGCCACATTTTGTGCTCAATTGACGTGAAAATTTGTCAGAATGTTTGTCTTGATGAATCTCGGATGGGTTTTAAGTCGGGTCACCTGGGGTCATAAACTAGGTCACTAGGTCAAATTAAACAAATACCTTGTCGACACTCTAGAGGGCACATTTTTTTTTTCTCGATTGACTCGAAAATTGGTCAGAATGTTTGTTTTAATCGAATCGGAATGAGTTCAAATTTGGGTCATCTAGGGTCATAAACTAGGTCACTAGATCAAATAAAAGAAGTACCTTGTGGACACTCTAGAGGCCACATTTCTTACTCAATTGACCTGAAAATTGGTCAGAATGTTTGTCGTGCCAAAATCACGGATGAGTTTGAATTTGGGTCACCCGGGGTCATAAACTAGGTCACTAGGTCAAATTATAGAAATACCTTATGGACACTCTGGAGGCCACATTTTTTTACTCAATTCACCTGAAAATTGGTCCGAATGTTTGCTTTGATTAAATTTCGGAGGAGTTTGAATTTTGGTCAGCTAAGGTCATAAACTAGGTCACTAGGTCAAATTTAAGAAATACCTTGTGGGCACTCAGGCCACATTTTTGCTCAATCGACTTGAAAATTGGTCAGAATGTTTGTCTTTCTTAAATCTCGAAAGAATTTGAAATTGAGTCACCTAGGGTCATAATCTAGGTTACTAGCTCAAATTAAAGAAATACCTTGTGGACAATCTAGAATCCACATTTTTTACTCAATTCACCTGAAAATTGGTCCGAATGTTTGCTTTGATAAAATCTCGGATGAGTTCCAATTTGGGTCACCTGGGGTCATAAATTAGGTCACTAGGTCAATTAAAGAAATACCTTGTGGGCACTCTAGAGGCCACACTTTTTGCTCAATTGACTTGAAAATTGGTCAGAATGTTTGTCTTAATTAAGTCTAGCATGAGATTGAAATTGGGTCACCTTGGGTCATAAACTAGGTCACAAGGTCAAATTAAAGAAATACTTTGTGGACAGTCTAGATGCCACATTTCTTACTCAACTGACCTGAAAATTAGTCAGAATGTTTGTCTTGATGAAATCTCGGATGACTTTGAATTTGGGTCATCTAGGGTCATAAACTAGGTCACTAGGCGAAATTAAAAACAAAAAAACAAAAAAAAAAAAAAAAAACCCTTATGTGCACTCTAGAGGCCACATTTTTCGCTCAATCGACTTGAAAATTGATCAGAATCTTTGTCTTAATAAAATCTCAAATGACTTTGAATTTGGGATTCCTTTGGTCACAAACTAGGTCAAAAGGTCAAATTAAAGAAATACCTTGTGGGAACTTTAGAGGCCACATGTATTACTCAATTGACTTGGAAACTGGTCAGAATGTTTTTCTCGAGGAAATTTCAGTTTGAATTTGGGTCACCTTGGGTCATAAACTAGGTCAGTAGGTCAACTTACAGAAATTTCATGTGGGCGCTCTAGAGGCTACAATCCTTACTCAGTTGACCTGAAATTGATCAGCATGTTTGTCTTGATAAAATCTTGGGTGAGTTCAACATTGGGTCACATAGGGTCATAACTAGGTCACTAGGTCATATTTATAGAAATATCTTGTGGGCGCTCTGGCAGCCACAATTCTTTCTCAATTTTCCTGAAAATTGGTCAGCGTATTTGTCGTGATTATATCTCGGATGAGCTAAAAATTGAATCACATAGGGTCATAAACAAGGTCACTGGGTCACAGTGAAGAAATACCTTTTTGAGCACTCTAGAGGCCACAATTCTAGCTTAATTGACCTGAAAATTGGTCTGCATGTTTGACTTTATGATATCTTGGATCAATTAGAAATTGAGTCTCATAGGGTCTTAAACTAGGTCACTAGGTCAAATTAAAGAAATGTGGGTGCTCTAGAGGCCACAAGTTTTGCTCAACTGACCTAAAAATTTGTCAGCATGTTTGACATGATGATATCTTGAATGGGTTTGAAATTGGGTCACATAGGGTTATAATCTCGGTCACTAGGTCAGATTACAGAAATACTTTGTGGGCATTCTAGAGTCGGCAATTCTTGCCCAATTCACACGAATCTTGGTCAACAAGTTTGTCTTGATATCTTGGATGAGTTTGAAATATGGTCACATAGGGTCATGAACTAGGTCACTAGGTCAAATTGAAGAAATACATTTTGGACAATCCAGTGGCCACATTTTCAGCTCAATTGACTTGACATTTGGTCAGAATGTTTGTCTTAATAATATCTCAGATGAGTTTTAAATTGGGTCATTATAACCTTGGAGTAAAATTTCGCCAATTGACTGAGGTGAGCGATCCAGGGCCATCATCACTTATTTCTTCTCCTTTAAGTCTTAACCATTTACCATACAACAACACTTTAGACAAGTCGAAAATAAAAAAAAAAAAGGTCGACGACAAATTCGATGTAATTAAAATTATGGGATTTTTGTTTGAAAGGGTAGAAAACATTGCGCAAAAAGGAGAAAATGTTGGTTTCCAGCATTTTCTCCTTTTCTCACAATGTATTCAAATGCCTATTTGTTTAGGGACATTAAAATTTGGGAATATTTGTTGAAAGTTAATTATTGTGGATTTCAAAGCTTACGACCACGACAGCGTTTTCTTTTCGTTGGTCTTGAAGCAGACTATTTTTGAAATGGCTATTTGAAAGCAATTTCTCCTTTTGCCACATTGTTTTCACATACTTTTTAAATGATCATAATCCATATTCAATATTAATAATTTCAAAATCGTCTACTGTCTTTGTTTGTTTGTTTGTTTTTTCGTTGTTCGTTTGTTCGTTTGTCGAGGATGTCGGACTGAACAATCGGACTGAATTCAGCATAAATGCGAAATCAACACAAATTTGACAAGTGAAAATTTCGATGGTATTTTTTCTTATTTTTCCATTTCTTTGTGTGCCATGTCAAGAACTTGTTCTTTAACCCTTTACCACACAATCCAGAAATTTTTCGACGGTAAGGAAGATGGCTTTCGAAAACTCTGTGGGAAAAGGAGAAAGTGCTGTTAAGCAGTATTTACTCCCTTTTCCTCAGTGTTTTCTACCATTTTAAGAAAAAAAAAAAAAACATCATTTGATCCATGTTTGAATTATCTGCACATCTACAAATGCTTTGAATTGAGACAGGTCTAAGTTTTGTTGTTTGGTAAAGAGTTATTTTTTTACGGAGAGATATGTATATTCTTGTCAAAATGTACGAGTTATATTTTCCCTTTTTAACCCTTTACTGCACAATGACGCCTTTTAACGCCTCTGGAAATGGAGCCTTTTGAAAACATTGTGGGAAAAGGAGAAAATGCTGGTAACCAGCATTTTCTCCTTTTCCCACAATGTTTTCTGTCCTATCAAAGGAAAATTGCACTATTTGAGCCACATTAAAATTGTTGTCTGCAAATGCTTTCAATTTGGACAAGGGTAAAATTTTGTCGTCTGGTAAAGGGTTAAACGTTCTGTTTTTTTTTTTTTTATTTTTCATTGCATCTGCTGTTTTTTAACCCTTTACCAGACGACAAAATTTTTGCCTTGTCAAAACTGAAAGCATTTACAGATGACAATTTCAGTGTGGCTCAAATGGTGCATTTTTTCTCTGATAGGGTAGAAAACATTATGGGAAAAGGAGAAAATGCTGGTTACCAGCATTTTCTCCTTTTCCCACAATGTTTTCAAAAGGCTTCTTTCCCAGGGGCTTTAAAAGGCGGCATTGTGTAGTAAAGGGTTAAAACATGGTAAAAAAGCAGTTACTCACATTTCTTTTTTAAATTAATTAATTTTTGTAACAAAATATTAAAATGGTTGGCATTCTTTAAGGGGTCAACATATTTCAGGAAGTAAATACATATACTACACGAGAATTTGGCGAATAAAAGTTTTTTTTTTGTTGTTTTCAAGAGGACTTAACTCAAGGGGAAATAGATTTAAAAAATGGAATGTTAAATACTAAAGTTTTTGCCACAAATTACATATCTCTCTGTAATATTTTTGTGTTTTTTTTTTAATTATGAGACAAAGAAGCTTTGTTGTAAATAAATTTTCACAGATAAGTTTTGCTTTTGTTTTTTACGCTTTTGTACCTTAAAGTAGCTCAGTCCATTAACAAACCATCAAGTTTCAAGTTTCAAGTTTTATTCCATTTTTCCAAAAGGTCATAGACCCACGTGGCATGCAAGTACAGTTGATGCAACAGTGAACATAGTTTTTGAATGCATGATAATATAAAATAGACAAATTAAAACTAGATTTAAACAATATTACAACTAAACCTGACATGTACATAATAGCACTGGCAACAAAATACATCCATCAGTAATAAAAAGTCTTATTCTTAAGGTATTGGAGAGTTTTCAATTTTGTTTTATTTCTAAAACATCGCAACCACAGCTTGAAACAAATTGTAGTTAAGATGTTTTGGAAGCAAGCAGATGACACATTACTCTGAATTTCTGACATGTTTAAAATTCTGTAAGCTAACAGACGGCACATTATTCCGAGTTTCAAACATGAAAACATGAGCAGCGAAATACATTCATCAGTAATAACAATTTCTTTTTTTTAAACAGTGGACAGTTTTCAATTTCCATTTACTTCCAAAACATCGCATCAACAACCTGAAACAACCTGAAACATGTTGAAGTTGTTTCGGAAGCAAAGAGATGACACGTTATTCTAAGTTTTAGACAAGCTTAAAACAAGCTGTCGGTACATTAGTAACAAAATATATCCATCAGTAAAAAACATTTATTCTTGAAGCAGTGGACAGTTTTCAATCATCACACAAGTCCATAATAGTCCAGGGTAAAATTGGTCTAAACAAGACGAAGAAAAATAATGAATGTTTATATGAAATACCCGTATCTATTAAAAGCTGTAAAGAAAACAAAGTTGGAAAAAGACTTGTTACTCTTACCTTTTAAGCACCCGGTTCAGGTACTTTTTTCAATAATATGCCGGGGTTCAATCATTTACCTGTGGAGTACCCGGATCAGGTTATTTATCTCAGTTACATAATTGAGTTGCACTCTGGTAGAAGAGGATTTAACCCTTATCCTGCTAAATAGATTAAACTTTCTAGCCGATAGTAAAAAGCTGAATATTGTTATTTCAAACTTTGTATTTTGGAGAAAAAATCTCCTTATCGGACAGTGTAGATCATAGATCAGACTGCACGTTATGTGCAGTCTGATCTTGATCTCCATTGTCCGCAAAAGGTCAGTGAGTCGCGCTTAGCAAGCTAAAGGGTTAGTATTCCAAAATGACGTCCGCGATATATCGGGGTTCACTCTCTTACCCATGAAGTATAGGGACCCAGTACTTTATTTCAATAATGTATCCCCGATATATCGGGGTTCAGTTACTTACCCGTGAAGTACCGGCGTTAGATACTTTGTTTCAGTGAAATGTCTTGTTATATCTTGGTTCAGTTGCTAACCCGTGAATTACCGCTATCAAGTACTTTATTTAAGTTATGTATCCGTGATTTATCTGGGTTCAGTTACTTATCCGTGAAGCGCCGGGGTCAGGTACTTTATTTCAGTTATATGTACGTGTTATATCGGGGTTAAGTCACTTACTCGTGAACTACAAGGGTCGAGACCTTTTCAGTGTTAAAAGTTCGCGCTATATAGGGGTCATAAACTTTGTTTCAGTTAACTATTCATTGTTTATCGATGTTTAGTTACCAAAATGTTCATGTTTTTTTAGGTTCAGTATCCGTATTTCAGATTCAACAATACGTTTATGATGCATTAACCAGATAGTAGTCTGGACTCCGAGCCCTGGGAGCCTAAGCAAACAGCATTTGATTTGGGAGCTTTTGATATAGGAAAGCGACGTCAAATTCTAGTAAAGCAAAAATTCCCCCAAGGGATTTTTATCGAATTAAAAAGTCATTAAGTTTGAAAGATCGAATTCGAAATAGAGGAGAAAGCATCAGTGGCTTGGAAAGATTGTTGTAAAGTGCTGGTAACGGCATTTTCAACATTGTTTTAGAAATATCACGGAGGTCAGTGCAGCTATCCTTACGCTCCAAGGATTTCTTTTACAAACAACAACACTCTGAACGACACTCTGTCCAAGCCACTGTCTGCTTCCTCACATAAACTTTGCCGTAAACTTCAGTGATGAGAACGCGATGAATCCCGTCGCAATGACTGTCATCGATTTTCAAAAAGAGTTTGGGCGAGTATGGGTTCGAACTACAAGCCCCTGTGACTTACCGACGAGCTTCCGCGCTCTGTCAATGGTAAAGAAAAAAAATAGGCCATTCTCTGTAAAGAGGGGGTTTGATCCATCTGCAGAAAGTTTCGACTCAGGTCAGCCTGCGCAGTCCGCGCATGCTGACCTGAGTCGAAACTTTCTGCATGTCAAAAGACTATTCTACCTTATGATTCAGTTGGTTGTTGAAATATATAGGCCATTCTCTGTAAAGAGGGGGTTTAATCCATCTGCAATAAGTATCGACTCGCCCGGACTGCGCGGACTGCGCAGGCTGACTCGAGTCGAAACTTTTTGCTGTTGGGCAATTTTCTGCATGTCAAAAGACTAGTCTACCTCGTGATTCAGTCGGTTGTTGGACATAATGGATATTCTGGATCAAAAATTATGTGATGACTTGCTTGGTACAATCATAGGCCACTGAAACTCTATTGGTCTATCACGGGATACGGAATTTTTTATTATCGAACTCCGTTACTATAAATAGCACACTGACGACTGCCTCTATATCCTATATAGTAAGACTATATACAACATAGAGACGGTCGTCAAAGTGCTATTTATAGTAACGGTGTTAGTGACAGTTTCAGTATTCCGTTATACATACAGGCAACGCACAATTGTCCCTATGTAAGTGTTCGATGTTCGACCAAGGAAAATATTAGTGATCCGTGATAAAACCAATGGAGCTTCAAAGGCCTGTGATACAATGCACCACGGCGATGCATTCTATGCCCTTCCAGAGCGGAGTTTATAAATAGGTACGCGCATTGATAGGTGCAAGTGCAATCATGGCATAACTGAAAACATTTTCAAACGCGAATAATAAGGTAAAGGAAAACTTCGGGTGCATGGAAGAAAAATTAATCTGGGATCTGGGGCCATGGCAGCAATTTTTCTTTCGATTTAACCCTTTACAAAACAATTCCGATGTTTAACGACCGTCAGAGAGAAGGCTTTTGAAAATATTGCGGGAAAAGGAGAAAAGGTTGGTAACAAGCATTTTTTCCCTTTTCCAACAATATTTTCTACCCTTCCAAAAACGAATTTAAATATTATTAATATTAAATTATATTATTATATTGTTAATATTAAATTAAATTAAATATTAAATTTGATTCATATTTCTAATCTGTAAACGCTTTCAATTTGAACCAGTCTAAAATTTATCGTTTGGTAAAGAGTTAAGACAATATCTAGTTCAAAAACGGGAATTGAAATAGAGGAGAAAGCGGCAAATGACTTGGAAAGAGAGGTCCTTTTTTTACACTTTATCTGAATGGGGGATAAAGATCTGGGATCTGGCACCGTGGCAGCAATAACGTTGAAGTGAAGTTTGTACTCGGGTAAATTGTTCAAAACATTTGTCACGCGGACATTTCATTTACTCTCCGTCCTTTGTTATCATGACCGAAAACGTCTGTTTACCACGTGACTGTGCATTAAGACAACACATACCCAGGTTGAGTTGATAAAGCTAAGATATGAATCGTGTACCCAAAAATAACCCTTTATTCAACGATTACTCTTTTAAAGAGTTCTTCACCCTTAAGGGCTGCTAAGCGCGACTCACTGACCTTTTCCGGACAGCGTAGATCAAGATCAGACTGCACAGAACGTGCAGTCTGATCTTGGATCTACATCGTCCGATACGGAGATAATTTTCCTGCAAAAATACCTTTGAATTCGGAAAAGTTGGATTTTTACTATCGGCTTGAAAGTTCATTTCCTTTTATTTAGCAGGATACGGGTCAATTAAGTCCTAATCTGGATAAGACATATTTTCATGTACATACGCTATACATTGCTGTGGAAAACATTGCTGTAATTAAAGAAATAAGGTAAAAGCCGCCGTGGTGCAGCGTCAAAGTCATTTTTCCACTTATATCTCGCACAGTATTGTACAATGAAGATCTGTGTCATCTGGTCATTGTATATGACAGCCCTTTATCAAACAGTCCAGTGTTTTAATGTCCTTTGGGTTGAACAGTTTATAAAAAAGTCGTGGGACAAGAAGAGAAAGCTGGTAGCTATCGTTGTCTCCTTTTCACATGGTGTTTTCTAGTCTTTTAGGGATGGATACCATGATTTGACCACTATTTGATTTGTCGTCTGTTAACGCTTTCAATTTGGAAAAGTCTGAACTTTTGTCGTCTGGTCAAAAGAGTGGACGTGGTGTAATCGGAGTAAAGGTAGACCCAACCATCGTCATGGAGTGAGTACCTTCTATGGGCTACGCCGATAGAGATCAGACTGCATGAAGTCTGATCTTGGATCTAAATCGCCCACTGCTTGATTCCGAAGCACGTCTAAATAATCTCTTCGTTTGAAGTAAATTGTCGAAAAAATCTAACTCGCTAATTTTGTTATAAGAGAGAGGCTTTGAGGGAGAGTGTAAAACGTGCCATGGATATTTAACAGCGTTTGCCTGCATGCAAAAAAGCTCGCTGCAATATTTTGGACACGTAGAGTGCAACTGTTTTTAGAAATACTATAAAAGTAAGTGAATTTATTTGCTCTTTTTCTATATGCTCAGGCCAACACAAGAGGTTTGTTTGATTGTTTGGTCTTTTAATTATATTTTCAACAAAATTGCAGTTCTATTGATGCTACAACTGCTCCTATCCATATACTTCGGGTGTTTCTTTAGTTCTTTACCAAACGACAGAAGTTTGGACGTGACCAACTTTAAAGTATTTGCAAACGACAGATTAATTTCAAATTATATTATGCTAAAATGATGATTTTTATTTTTGAACGAGTAGAAAACATTGCGGGAAAAGGAAAAAATGCTGGTTACCAGCATTTTCTCCTTTTCCCGCAAGGTTTTCAAAATGCTTCAACCTCACAGTTGTTAAAACTCGGAATTGTGTGATAAAGGGTTAACAAGGGGCCGCATTGACCAACCATTCTAACTTGCAATCTGCGTTTAATTCTAAGTTTGAAAAATAGAGCATTTGGTGTAGAGAGCCAAAAATCACCTTATTTAGAAACTATTGAGAATAAGAATAAGATTGCAATACTTATAATGGTTGGTCAGTACGGGCCCAGGTTTAATCCTTTATCTCACAATCCTGAGTTTTAACGACGTGCAGGATCAAGGCTTTTGAAAACATTGTGAGAAAAGGAGAAAATGCTGGTAACTGGCATTTTATCCTTTTCCCACAATGTTTTCTACACTTTTCGAGGCAAATCGCATCACTTGAACCGAGTTAGTTTCGTCGTCTGCAAAGGCTTTCATTTTGGACAAGTCTCATCTAGTAATAAACACTTTTCGAGACAAATCGCATCAGTTGAACCGAATTAGTTTCGTCGTCTACAAACGCTTTCATTTTGGACAAGTCTCATCTGGTAATAAGCACTTTTCGAGACAAATCGCATCAGTTGAACCGAATTAGTTTCGTCGTCTGCAAACGCTTTCATTTTGGACAAGTCTCATCTGGTAATAAACACTTTTCGAGACAAATCGAATCAGTTGAACCGAATTAGTTTCGTCGTCTGCAAACGCTTTCATTTTGGACAAGTCTCATCTGGTAATAAGCACTTTTCGAGACAAATCGCATCAGTTGAACCGAATTAGTTTCGTCGTCTGCAAACGCTTTCATTTTGGACAAGTCTCATCTGGTAATAAGCACTTTTCGAGACAAATCGCATCAGTTGAACCGAATTAGTTTCGTCGTCTGCAAACGCTTTCATTTTGGACAAGTCTCATCTGGTAATAAACACTTTTCGAGACAAATCGCATCAGTTGAACCGAATTAGTTTCGTCGTCTGCAAACGCTTTCATTTTGGACAAGTCTTATCTGGTAATAAACACTTTTCGAGACAAATCGCATCAGTTGAACCAAATTAGTTTCGTCGTCTACAAACGCTTTCATTTTGGACAAGTCTTATCAGGTAATAAACACTTTTCGAGACAAATCGCATCAGTTGAACCGAATTAGATTCGTCGTCTGCAAACGCTTTCATTTTGGACAAGTCTCATCTGGTAATAAACACTTTTCGAGACAAATCGCATCAGTTGAACCGAATTAGATTCGTCGTCTGCAAACGCTTTCATTCTGGACAAGTCTCATCTGGTAATAAATTAAGTGCAAACGTTGTTAACCCTTACGCTGCTAAGCGCGACTCACTAACCTTTTGCGGACAGTGTAGATCAAGACCAGACTGCACAGAACGTGCAGTCTGATCTTGGATCTACACTGTCCGATAAGAAGATTTTTTTCTTTCTCCAAAAAATAAGTTTGAAATAATATCATTCGGGGTTTCGCCATCGGCTTGAAAGTTTCATTTAATTCATTTAGCAGGATAAGACTTAATAACACTTCAAAGGTCAGTATATTAATGACCCATGCTCTGGCAAAAGGGGGCTTAATGCATCTCCGTGATCCATGATACCAAGCATGCCATCACGTGCTTATGGATCAGCATAAACCATTTTGTCTAACAACCGTCTGAATCATGAGATAGAATGGTCCTTTGACATGCAGAAAATTGACCAATAGCGAAAAGTTTCGGTCCAGGTCAGCCTGCGCGGACTGCGCAGGCTGACCTGAATCGATACTTTTCGCAGATGCGTTAAGCCCCTTTTTACAGAGCGCGGCGCATTTATATGCTCTATATCTCTCTTCTAAGCTGAGCCATAGACGTTTGTTCGATTTACGTTTTTATGCCGGTTTTAACAGTGTTTCAGTCATATCGTTGCTGGCAGTACGTATATCTATGCAATCCTGGCGTTTTTTTCTTCTTCTTTTTTTTTTTTTTTTTTTCAAAAAGGACTACGTACACCATTATTTTGTCCAAATCACTTTTTTGCTTTTTTAACATGTTTTTAAGTCGAAATAATTGAGCCATGCCTTGGCAAAAGGTGGTTTAATGCATCTCCGTGATGCATCATACCAGACAAGACATCACATACCCATAGATCCATAAAATTCATTTAGTCAAAAAAATCGTCTATATCAAGAGGTAAAATGGTCCATTGACATTCAAAAAATTTACAAACAGCAAAAAGTTTCGACCTGTACCAGCCTGCGCAGAGTTCACAGTCTAGCATGGGTCGATAATTATTGCAGATGCACTAAAACCCCTTTTCACAGAGCAGGATTCAATTTTCCATGGGGAGAGAGCCGAAAAGTTTTGCCATGTGTCAGTTTTCTACATTTCCAAGAGTAGATGATGAAATACTCGATCTGGGCCATTGCCCTTATGCCTCTCAAATGCCTTACGCAATACGATATAGCTTATCCAATCAACCCACGCTTAAAATTAATCAACAAGCTTATGCATAACAAACCCACTTATCCTCTCATCTAGTCCTTAACAAATCAACCCTACCGTATGCATATAGCTAGCCCTTAAACAATATGTCATGCATTATCAATTTCATGTAACACGCCCTCTAAAATCACATGCTCATGAAATCTTTAGCTAACTAACTGACTAACTAACTAACCTCTGTCTTAATCCTTTTACCTTTAATTCAATTATTATAACATAGCAAACCCTTATGTAGTAGATGAAAAATTTTCGAAAAAAAAAATTAAAAAAATTAAAAAAATTATCTTTAAGCCGCTTTAACCCTTTTCCCACTTACTTGCTTTAAACCGCTTTAACATTCACTAACTCACTAACTCTAGTTAACCAACGCATCACGCAATGGCAAACCCTAACAAAGGTCCATAAGTGGGCTAACCAACAAATCCATCAGCCAGACAATCACTTACATCAGTTAATCGCTTAACCTCCCCATCAACCAACGCGTCATGCAATGGCTAACCGGTTTATGAGATAGTGGGTGGGTTAAGATATTTGATAAAAAAAAATTTGAATTTAATTTTAAATCCAATAAACTAGTATATAGGAAGATGGAAGTAAAACTACACGTTTACGATTACGTACCAGAATATAATATTTCAATTAGAAAAATAAAAACAGAGAAAAACAGAGACAAAATATCTTATTTGGTTATGGAAGATAAAAAAGTAAAACAAATTATTGAAGAAGCAATCTTAGATTATAAAAAAATAAAAAGCGGAACAAACTATAAAACAGGAAAAAAAGTTCGTTATAACTCAAGCGTTTACCGCAAGTTATTATTAGAATAAGTAATTCGATTAGAAAAAATTTATGATAGTTATTTTTATCAAGATTTTATAAAAGAAAACTTACAAGAAATAGAAAAAATCAATGAAGAAATAGAAAATATAAATAAAAAAATTAAGCAAAAAATTTAAATATTTAATCTTTTTACTAGATTAAATATTTTATTTTGTTTCATCAGTCAGTTTATAATGTCCATGTGATAATGTTCTATAACTACCATCCAAGAGTATCAAACCCTTTTTATCATCTTCAAAGCTTAATGCTATTTTATTCATTTTTATAGTGGTTAATTCATGATGTTTACTTTTTAATCCTCCCATAGTTACACAAAAATCTTTTTTAGTATCCAAACAATCTTTATAAGTTTTAAATCTTAACTCATTTTTAATCACAGACTTTTTAACTCCTTTACATTTTTTAGTTTCTGTTTTCTCATTATATACCATATTACCATCTTTATCTTTTTTAACAGGTTTATCATAAATAAATTTACCATCTTCATCAGTTAAAGCATTATCATTTTTATCTTTTCTTAAGATAAATTTTTTCATAGCATAAGTTTTTGCTCCAGGACTTACAAATCCAGTTAAAAGATCTCCCTTTAGTTCATCCTTAAACTTACCTAACACATTACAATTTTTATCACTATATAATGGATGATTTTTCGGATAATTGCTAAAGTCAAACAAATCTTTAGCATCCTCTTTTAAATCTTCATACAAATCTTCAGTTTCTATTTCTAAAACATAACTATCAGTATCAGTATAGCACATAAATACTTTATCTTCACCAAATTTATTTTGAAAATATTCATAATAATCTAATAACATTGTTGTTTTGCTAATATCGAGTATGCTTACTCCTAAATAAATTGGTTTATCATATTTAATCCATGTTTTTTTCATATGAACAGCAACCAAATTTTCATCAAATATAGTATGATTATGAAAGTTATGTTTTGCTGTTAACTTTTTAAAACGTTCACTATTTTCACCATTAACTAATTCTATGTTTACTCTATTTCTTATATTTTCCATGGTTTTACCAAAAACAGAATTCATTGCTAACTTCCATAAATTATCTAAAAAATTATTTTCATCCTTCTTTGCTTGTGTTCTTAATTCTACACACTTATCAACATATGTTTTAATAGCGGTACTCTCTCGATATTTAATTCCACGATGTATTTTTTTAATCTTTAATCCTAATCTCTGGTAAGTCTTTAAAGCTTCATAATGAAGTATATATTTTTCTTTATCATTTAAGTTTGGTATTAACTTTTCTACTTTACTTACCTTTAATCTTTCTGCTGCTAAAGGCATTTCATTATGTAAATCATGTAACTCTTTAGGATACTCCAGATCAACCTCCAGGGTACACGGATATTTTTCCCAGTTATTTAATTCTTCTTCTGTCATCCATTTAAAACCACCTACAGGTAAAGGCTTACTCATAGCCCAAGGATAAAGACTGTTTTTATCGATATAAAACAAATATTTACTAGGTTTTGTTGAATCATACTCTTCACCCATATATTTATTGTTTGCCTCTGCAAATCTAATACTAGACATACATACACCACCCCTTTTTGATGCTTCAAAAAAGTTAAGCATATCAATATCAGTAAGTTTTTCTAATTTTATTTCGGTTACCTTTAGCATTGCATCCCATCCATATCCA
Source organism: Tridacna gigas (assembly GCA_945859785.2). Taxonomy (NCBI): domain Eukaryota; kingdom Metazoa; phylum Mollusca; class Bivalvia; order Cardiida; family Cardiidae; genus Tridacna; species Tridacna gigas. The sequence goes on from OX244028.2 coordinate 11,229,862, forward strand.
GGTAAAGTATAATACCAAGCAGGATCTAAGTCAAATTCTTTATGTATAGAAAATCTAAAGTTTTCCATAACATCAGCTAAAAGTACAACATCTGTTTCATTGTATAGTTGTAAATAATCCTTAATATTTTTACATTCAAAAAAATCAAATACCTTTAAAGCATGTTCATAATCTTTTTCTGAAATTCCTTCTCCATTTAAGCTTGAATAAAATTCTTCTATAGGCGGTAATTGTGTTTCTTTTAACTTATCAAAACTATCAAACCATTCATAAGGAAAGATACCCTTTTTACATAACAATTTTAATTTTTCTTCTGTACATCCACCGCGATGATTTTCTAAATAATTTTTTAAATTTTTAAAATTTTCATCTTTTAAATTTTCTACAATTTTTTCTAAACTACTCGCTAAAAACTTAAAACTATCAAGAAATCTTAACTTAATATGTTTATTTCCTACCATAAGATGTTTTGTAAAACTAATATATTTTTCTTCTGTGTTAGGTAAACAATTAATTCTACCACTAGTTTTACCAAGATACTTAATAAAAATATGTGCATCATAACCAGATAAATTATGAAATATAACAGGTATAAAATCTGGAACTTTTGCTTTAAGATTGCATTCATTATGTGCGGCTCCTCTATAATTACCAGTAAAATGACAATGATCTCTTACTTTATAATTTTCATGAGTAAATTTACCTCCACATATCCAACATTTTACTTCATTTTTATGTTTTCTAACTTTATCTTCAGTTAAAATTTCTATTTTTACTGGGTTTTTATAAAATTCATTATAAAGTTTTTTGGTATCCTTAGTTAAAGTATCTATAAAATGTTTTTCTGCATCCTCACCTACATATCCTCTTAATACTGGTTTCATAATTTTATCATTAAAAGGACAAATTAAATAGTTATAACTTACAGGTATATGCTTTTGTGTTTCAATAGTATTACTTTTTTGTTGTGGTTCTATTTTTTGTAATATACATTCAAAATCAGCAATAACTACAAATGGCACCATAATTTTTCTACAATAGTTTTTAAACTTTATTAAAATTTCTTCAGGATTTTTTGGATCAAACTTAGGCATTATTATATCAACTCCATCATGATCTTCACAGCGCTCCATATGCTTATTTAAAAGATTTTTACTACCAAAATGGTTCATACAAAGCATACAATACTCTACATTATTATTAGAAGCTGTTTGAATTCTCAGTAAAGCATTAATATTTTTTATTAAAACATAATGTGATTTTTCTTTTTCTTCTATATATAGCAAATTTACATGATTTTCTTTTAAACTTTTTATAGCTCTAATACGTTTGATTTTTTCCTTACCTTCTACTATCCCAAAAACATTAACGCTAATTGTTGGATTAAGCCTTTCAAACTTATCTATATCAAGTAAAGAAACAGGATAATTAATTCCTTTCATATTTAAGCTATTTTTCTTAGATTTTAAATCATTATTTACTCTTTCAGGATGATTATCTTTTGGATTTAAATACCTTAAAATACAAACTGTAAAACATTCATTATTCTCACTTTTCATATTAATACACGCATTTTTGTTAGCAATCCACTTAGGTAAAGGCAACAATTCACCTGCTCTTAATGGTTCATAAATAACGCTATGTATTTTAAAATGAGCCACACTTTTAAATGACCACCCACTACCACTTGAAACAAAATTAATAAAATTTTCTATAATTCTATTTATCATATTTAAGTATACTTCTGTTATATTAGTTCCTTCTAAAATAATCTCATAACCATCTTTATCAGAAGAAGAAAAATTAGCTTCTGCTATTTGTTTATTATCACCCTCTCCTCTTTCCATTAAACATTGAAGACTTAATTTTACTTTATACCCACGCATGCTTTTTAAAACTTTTATAATTGATGGTTGATCTAGCTCTAAAAACTCTTCTGGTGTATCAACATCTATCCCTTCTATTTTATGTTCAGTTGCATATTCTTTTAAGGCAGATCTACTTTTTATTACGTTTATCTTATCCACTTTATCATATATACTTTTTATTTTATTTTTTAAAGCATTAAGTTCAGGTGTTATACTTGGTTGTTCTACTCTTACATTTTCTAAGCTTCTTAACAAATCATCAACTGAAGTAGTTGGTTGCCTGGTTGGTCTTTGTCTTGGTGGTATATAGGGTGTTGGTTGTAATATTGGTGCATCAATGGTTCTCAGGTCTCTATCTAATATAGAAGGTTCTGTATTAATCAAAAGAGTTATTAATTCATTACGTCTAAGTCTTGAGTATCTTCTTAATCCCCTTTCCCTTGCTAGATTTCTTAATCCAGTTACATTATATATATCAAATTGACGTTCCATTTTTTTAAATAAAAAATTCTTTCCTTAAGTCAAATTTTATTATTTTTCATAAATAATAAAATTAAAGAATATCAATTCTATATTTACCATTCCACACTCTACCATCCCAGTTTTCAATCGTTTGTGGACATTTATCAATAAACTTACTTGCCTTGTAAATTGATGGAAATTCGGTCACCTCTTCAGTTTCAACATCCTTTAAGGTAACCCTCTTAGGATTTTTAGCAATATCCTTTAATCTATCATAATTAGGAATTTTTTTTAAAAATTTTTTTTCTTCCTCTTCAGGATACAATCCATGCTCTTTTAAAACATCAATAAACTTTTTCTTGTTCCAATAGGAATACCACTTAATATTGTTATCTGTTAATATCTTTTTAAAATCAGCAATCTTTTTCATTTATTTAAGTAAAAAATTACTTAATATACTACACTCATCTTATTCCCATCACTCTGGAAGTTAATTAACCTATCACTAATTAAAACTGCATAAGCTACAGCATCTGGTGGTGGATTTGCTGCAAATACTGCTTTAACGTGAATATCAGTAACAGAATACTTAAGTCTTTCACTTTGTTTACTTAAATCAAACACAAACAAAGGATAAAGGGTTTTGTAATCTGAAGGAGTAATATTAGGGTTTGATACTAATTCATCCATGTTAAAAAACTTTTTTCTAAATGAAGCAGCTTCACCATATATTCTACTAAATTGATTAGCAATAAAATTTATATTATAATCATATGCTGGATATTTTTTTGAACCTAACATTACATAAATATTATTAACTCTTAAGTTGTCAAATATAGCTGGGTTTTGTTCCTGGTCATCATTTCTTCCATTTTGAAAACCAACAATTAAAAACCGTGGTACTTCAGGTGAAGATTTAGATGCTAACCTCCAAGTAAAACTGGTTGATGGTGGAACAGAAATATTGTCACATTGTATCATTCTATATCCAACAGGAAATTTTTCTTTCTTCTCAATAAATTTAAAAAGTTCCATCTTATGACCATCTTCTGGTGTTACATGCGGCATAAACCAAGATACCTTCAGTAAATTAACTCTACCAGCATCTGTACCACCAGCTCTATAAATTGCGTCATCATCACTATCTCTTGTTAAGGTTAAAGTTTGTTTCATACCATATAAAATTTTGTTATAATCTTCACAAAAACCAAATATATGTTTTAATGGTATCCTAAAACTAAATGTTCCAACCGGATTTGAGCTAAAAATATAATCCCTTCTTATCTTAAAACCTATATTATTAACGGCATCAGCTGTTCCAGTAGTATCTTTATACCACAGTTGGTTTAACCCTTGTGATTTAGAAAAGTCATCTGGGTATTTTAACAACCCAAGCATTGTTGTAGACGTACCAGGGTAAATATTGTATTCTATCTCTTGTCCACTAAGTTGATATCTGATAGCTTTAAACAGATACATTATTCCATTATTTATTAAGGTAACTGCATTGGCAGCCCCATAAACAGTCCCATCATTTTTTACTAATTCACCTACAACTTCTAAATATGATTCTGAAGGATGATAAAAAATATCTTGAGTTTCAATATCAATCCTTATATTTCCTCCATCGTTGTTTAGATTGGTTCCTGTAATAGGAAGATATTCATAATATTCATATTCATCAATACTATCATCTTTTAAAATCGGCGCTTTAATATTTAAAATATCCATTTTATTATATACAATTATAATTTTTAAGTCAAATTATAATTGTTTTATTAATCTGCCCACAGTTGAGGGAATGACCTGTTTTCATCATCTACATACACACCCTTAAGTTTAATATTTCTAAGTTTTTCTTTTGAATGGTTTTTTTTCATTTTGGGATAAATTCTATTTCCGTAAAGAATGGTTACCTTAGGCATACCATTTTTTTCTAAATATTGATTTACATCTCCTTCAAATTCCTTAATGATATCAGCTTTTTCAGGTGTCAATTTTAAAACAGCTTTATCATAGTCATATTTTGTATTACTACAATCTAATACTTCACAATCTTCATCAAGTTTAAAATTTGCATAAAGGATACTAACCCTTTTTGTATTATATTTTTCATAAAGTGTTAAATTAAATTTTAGATTTGGCATTCTTTTTTATTTAATGTAATAATTTACTTAACTTAAATTTCATAATACTTTAACTCCACCACCCTTACTATTTAACTTCTTAACTAAATCTTGTATAGCAATAGCACTACCATCTATTAAGGTGTTAATATTTTGTGTTGCAGGTTGAGTTGTTGTAGTAGGCTTTTGTGTATATTTTTCCATAATCTTTTTAGATTTTGGTGTTAAAGCCTTTTGAACTAACTTTTTACCTGCATCAATTGCTGCTGTCTTTCCTACCTCTAACGCTTTCTTTGCTCCTTCTTTAGCCACACTTTTACCAACATCAACTGCTGAAGATGCAATTTGTTTAGCTGCACTGCTTGTAAAGAGTTTTGTAAGAAAATTAACAAAGCTATCAAATATTCCTGCTCCTCCATAAGCATAATTTCTTTTAAATCCTCTCTTTTGTGATGTAATCATTTTTATAGTATAGACATAAATTTTTTATAAGTTTTTGTATCTAAAACACGTTGTCTTTTTAATTCATCACAAATACTTACAAGTTCATTTCTTACACCTGTATTACCCGCTCCTTTACTTGCCATTAAGAGATCAAATCTTTCTAATAGTGCATTAGGGTCAGAAGGGATAACCGTAATTCCTTTTCCAAGGACAGAATCATTCCAGATATGTCTAAGTATGTTATTCCACTTGTATCCTTTACTGCTTTTTGGAAAATTACTTTTTGGGTTATTATCTCGATGAAGGGTGCCAGATTTTATCATTATCTCCTTGTAATTATCAAAATCCTTATCATTATATTTATCTTTATCCGGTTTTTTAGATATAATTAACTCCCACAGACCAGGAGTGCCTTCATAGGTTTTATTTTTAATTAAAAGATCATCTCCTAAAATTTCAGTTTCCGCATTGCCAATATAAAATTTGCCTTTTTTGTCATATAACCCATAAGTTGTATCAGCTTCATTCTTATTTGTAAATCTTCTTAGTTGCTTTGCTGCAAGTGGTCCAATAAGTAACAATGGCTCTTCATCATCCGCATGTTCTATAAACCAAAGTATTTTATCATAATCTTCTTCAGATAAATCATCTTTTTTTTCTTGAGCTTTTATAGAAGGAAAGGCTGGAAACGTAATAGTCTGTGGTAACTGTTCAATCCCCTCTTTAATAGGTTTAAGCCCTTCTGTAATTTCCTTTGTTGCAGCTTTTTGTGTTTCTGTAATAGGTTTAAAAAACTTTGAAAGGTCTGTTTGTAATTCAATTTCACCTGTTTTTTCTGCAAGCTGATTATCATGAATTCTTTTCTTCAGTGCAAGAAATTCTTTTACTGTTTGTTCCCTTTTCATAGGGTCTTTTATCTTTAAAAACGACATATTTTTTTAAGTAATTAATATTTTAATTAGTATTATCTATCTCACATGTGCAAAAACATTTAAACTTGGGCGGTTTTAGTTTTATTCTTAATGGCGTCCATTGTGTCTTTCTACTAGTCTCCTGAATTCCTCCCGTGCTTCTATTCTCCCCTTCTCTATTAAGCTCTCCGATTCCTCTAGTTTGCTTTTTTTCTTCGACTTACTCCTAATTTCTTCCTTCATTTGTTTGTATTTTCCCAATTCATCCATAATTAAAGTAAATTCTGAATGGTCAATTTCATTATCTGTTATTGCTTTTGATATATGTGTAAGTAGTGTATTTAACTTCGAATCTGCTAACATTTTAATCTGAAGATGTTTTTCTGATTTTGTTCTGCTTCTTCTAACCAAAAACTTGCCTACTAATGCTACTAAACCAACAGCTAAAGCACAACCTTCAAGGGCTAACGTTGCAGGTATCGCTACCACAGTTGAGAGTAAAGCAATTCCACCTGCTCCTGCACCTAATGCTATAGCAGTTAGTCCAGCTTCAACATTATCCGCAGTCTTACTAATCTTTAAATACTTTTTACTTAGTTGCTCTCTTACCTTAACTTCATCTTCTAGAAAAGTTTGAATTTCTGATATCTTTTGTAGTCTAAAGGATTGGCCATTGTCTCCTACTGATAAAGATGGTGCATTTGGTATATTTCGTGCTTCTGGTAACTCTGGATAAATTTTTTCTTTTAGTTCCATTTTATTAATTACAACTATTTTTTTAAATTGAATAGTAAAGACGACACAAAAAGGTGTTTTCCTCTATTTTTTTTATTTTACTAGAGTTGTTTGTAATTGTTGTAACCATGTCATCCACCTCTTCTAATGTAACTTCATTTGTAATAGATATTTGATTAAGTTTAAGATTATAAGATAGAGAAGCTAAAACAAAACCTTTACTCATATTGAAGCCCATACCTAAAGCTATCGTTCTTGTTTGTCCTCCTTCTAATACTAATGGTTGTTGTGTAAAAATATCCCATGAAACAGGATTAACTTTTTTAGCTGGATACTTACCTTCTATAGGTTTCCAAAAAATAGTTTTTGGTTGAACTATTTTATGTTTACCATTTCCAAATTTATGCACATTCATATTTTAAATTTATAATATTGCTCCTAATATAGGAATATTAGCAAATGGACTATTAGGTCCTAAAAGAAGACCTTTTCCATCATAAATTTTTCCACCTTGTTTTAAATACAATCCATCACCAACGGTACCTAATCCTTTACCTTTAGCTGGACCAAGAAATAAACCTTCACCATCAGTTTCTACTTGGCAGACGCAACCACCTTTCTTAAGATACAATCCATTACCCATTGCCTTTTGAACGCCTGTTGATGCTAAACCAGATAGTGCACCAACTCCCAAAGCAGGTAAAACGGTCCTTGCTAATGCTGGTAATGCTGCTGATGCTAATCCTGCCAACATTCCAAGAAAACCACCTTCTACTTTCATATTATGCTTAAGTTGTTTAGTTGACATTCTAAACGTTGCTCCCTTACCAGCTTTATAAGCTTTTGTAAGTTTATTTACTTGTGATTTGGTTAATGCTATTACATCATTACCATGAATATCCTCATGCTTTAAACGAATACTAGCTGGGGCTTTGTTTTTAAAAGAATGTAAAATTTTTTCCTTTTGTCCGTCTGATATATTTATTTTTGCATTAATATAGTTTGTCATTTTTTTATATCTATCTTGCTTCTCTTATATGAAATCTAATTGTTAAATTTTCCCCTCTAAGATTGAGTAATGTTCCATCTTGGTCTGTAATTGATACATTTAAATTATGTATTTCATTTAATGTTAGTGGAAGATAAACTAGATTAACCGGATTTTCTATTATTTTATATCCTGGTGATACATTTGGGAAAAAACTATAAATTGTATTTCTTTGTGAACCATTAACATAACTACCTGAAATTAAATCTATATTAACTAGTAAGCTATTAATACTAAGAATATTTACTACATTTTCTGATTCATGAAATCCTTGTTCATATTTAGCACGAGAGAACCCTAATACTTTAGCAATAGAATGTTGTTGGTTAAAATCAACCTGATATCCATTTTCTAAAACAAGAATAGACTTTAAAGTATTAGTATTTGCTGAGATGTTAATATAATATTCTTCATTAACTGCATCATAATGACCTTTTTTTCTCATTTCTTGTTGAATTACATCATTAATATCAACTAAATCATAACTTCCTTCAGGTATTTTTATTTTTACCCATGACGTACCATTGTCTGGTGAATAAACAAAAATGTTATTGCTTGCATCAATATTAGGAAATGAATAATAAGTTTCAAGATTAACCAATGCTATTTCATATTCTTTATCCTTTTCTAATAAAAGAGGAGGAGTAAATCTTGTTTTAAACTCTGTTTTGTTGTCGCTTACGATAATTTGAAATGATGTTTTATGGTTAGTATTTTTTACTATCTTTTCAAGTAATTCTGCTTCCATTTTATAATTTGTAAAATATATTTTAAAATGAAAATATATTTTTAATAATAATCTTTGTAATCTCGTGGTATATAAATGTTATCAAATCCACATCTATATTTTCCATCATTACGGTTCTTAGTTAAATCTAACACTACAAAACCATGAGGTCTTTCCCAACATTTTTTACAAAAATTGATAAACTCTGTTTTAGTCATATCATCCCCTACATGGTCACTATAAATATGATTAAGATTTTTTAAGTCTTGTCTAAACAAGCATATTAAGTTAGCATTTTCTCTAATAGTTTGACGAGGCAGTCTAAAATAATTTTGTGCTAGATAAAAACAATCAGCATTACTATGCCTGCCCCTTACATAATAGTTTTCACACTTGTTTTGTCTTTCTAAAAGTAAGTCGTCAAATATCATTAAGTTTTTATTTGACGCATTTAAATCTCTTGGGTCAGGAACATCACTTGCATATTCATAAAATTCACAATTGATATCAGATTTTTCCTTAATTGTTTTTGCCCATTCTTCAACTAATGCTGTAGGTGAAATATCACGGTTTTGAACTTCATCTTTAAGTGAAAACAACCTTAATATGTATTCTTTTGGTATTTTTTCTTCAAAAGCTTTTTTAAGTATACGATATTCTGGTTGAAACAAACTTTTACCAAAAACGCATAAGTTGTTATAATCTAACCAATCAGGTCTTAACAAAAGGTTAAGTAAAAGTGTAGTTTTACCACATCCTGATTTACCAACTATTAAACCTCTGATACTCCTAGGTAAAAGGGGATGATTAAATCTTTTTGCTAAAGTTTCATTCCAAGATAAAATGACAATATCCATTTTATATTAAAAATTATATTTTAATATAAAAAATGTATTGCGTTAAATGTAAAAAGAAAACTGATACTACAGATTTAAATTGTGTAGTAAGTAAAAATGGTAAAAAAATGGTGCGAGAAAATGCGTTAATTGTGGTACAACTAAAACACAATTTGTTAAACAAAAAGAAGGTGGTTCATTGTTAAACAAAGCAATCAATAACTTGCCTGTTGAAATGCATTTACCTGGTCATAATTTTACAGGTCCAGGCACAAAGTTAAAGAAAAGATTAAATCCTGATTTAACGCCTAAAGATTGGTCAAAGCCTGTAAATCGTGTTGACAAGGCAGCATATCATCATGACCTCTGTTATCTAGAGCATGATGATACTAAAACGCGTAATGATGTATGTGATGCTAATATGCTTAAAGAGTTAAAAGGTATCTATAATCCAACTATTAAGGAAAGAATGGAAAGAGGATTGGTTTCCACATTAATAGGAACCAAGAAAAGATTTGGTATGGGTGTGAGTAAAAAAAAAATTCGCTAGCAGAAGAATTACATAAACCTGTAAAAAGAAAATTTAAGAAAAGGAGAGTAAGAGTAAATGGTATCGATAGGATATGGGCAGCAGATTTAGTAGATATGCAAGCATTTTCTAAACTTAATCGTGGAGTAAAATTTCTTCTTGCTGTCATTGATATCTTTTCAAAATATGGATGGCTTATACCATTAAAGGATAAAACAGGAAAATCTGTTTCTGTTGCACTGAAGAGTATTTTTAAGGAAAGAAAGCCTGAAAAAATGTGGGTGGATAAAGGTAAAGAGTTTTATAACAAAGAAGTTAAAGACTTGATTGAATTGTATTCTACTGAAAATGAGGAAAAATCAAGCGGTGTCGAAAGATGGATTAGAACAATGAAAGAAAAAATGTGGAAGTATTTCTCTGCTCACTCAACAAATGTTTATATTGATGTATTACCAAATCTTGTTAAAGAATACAACAACACGAGGCATTCTTCTATTAAGATGACGCCAATTGAAGCAAGTAAGAAGAAGAATGAAAATAAAGTTTGGATAACATTGTATCCTGATTATGGCCAAGTAAGGGAGGATATCAAACCAAAGTTTTCTGTTGGAGATAAAGTACGGATAAGTAAAAAGAAAAAGACTTTTGAAAAAGGTTATACCACAAGATGGACTGAAGAGGTTTTTACAGTTTCAGAAGTAAAACATACATCGCCTATAACATATAAGATTAAAGATTTAAATGATGAAGAAATAAAAGGTAGTTTTTATGAACCTGAACTACAAAAAACAAGTCAAGAGGTGTTTAGGATAGAAAAGGTTATTAAAAAAGGTAAAAAGAAATCTCTTGTAAAGTGGAAAGGTTATTCTGATGAGTTTAATTCATGGGTTGATAATAGCGCTATTGTAAATATTTAAATATATAAAAATGAAAAATATTTTAATTGATAATATAATTTTATCAAATAAACCTTTAAGCAATTTTGAGCTTGAGGATGCTGCAAAAAAATTAAAAATAAAAAATTTTAGAGGAATATTTTTAAGAGATACCCTGCCTAAAAAAGTAAGAAATAAAGAATGTGGTATATTAAATCTTGATGACGCAGGTGGACCTGGCACTCATTGGGTTGCTTGGTTTAAAGATGGAAAGAAAAAAATTTATTTTGATAGTTATGGTATTCAACCACCTCTCGAAATTATAGATTATTTAAAAAGCCCAATACACTACAATACAGACCAATTACAACTAGCAGGGGAAGTATTTTGTGGTCATTTATGTTTGTACATTCTTAAAGAATTGTGCTTGGGTAATAAATTTCAAGATATTTTAAATAAACTTTTTTAGCAATATTTAAAAATGCCTGCTGATAAATTTGGAAGAATGGATGAAGTTAAAACAAGCGGTGATGGTGTATCACTTGCTTACATCTCAAATAATTTTTTACGTAAAGATGGAACAACTCCTGTTGCTGGTTCTATAAATATGAATGGAAACACACTAACGAGGGTTAGTAATCCAGTAAATCCGCAGGATGTTGCCACTAAGAGTTATGTTGATGCAAACTCAGGGCTATTAGATGAAAATGGAGGATTTCATATGGCAGGGTATTTAAATATGGGTTTTAATAAAATAAAAAATATAGCTGACCCAGAGGAGCCTAGTGAAGCTGCTAATAAAAAATATGTAGATGCTGCTAAAAATGCTTTTGTTTTTGGAGCAGATGGTACAGCAAGTGGAGACATTTCTATGGCTGGATTTAGGATTAACAATGTTGGTTCACCTATAGAAACTCAACAAGTAGCAAATAAGTTTTATGTAAATACCGCTGTTGAGGCAATATCCGCTGGTAATAATGCATTAACAAAAAACAGATATGGAACTTTCTTAGCAACTGGTAAAATTGATATGAACACTCACCCACTTACTGGACTGCCAAATCCTACAGATCGTGATGCTGCTGCTAATAAAAATTATGTTGATAATGGAGGAGCCATTGTAAAAAATCCTGATGGAAGTTTTACAGCAATATCTGATGTTGATTTCCAAGGTTTTACGATAAAAAATGCTGGAGCACCAGAAGAAGAAAGAGATTTAGCAACAAAATCTTATGTGGATAAAAAAGTATCACTTCCTTCTCTCATAGGCCCTAAACCTATTATAAGTGTGTGTGCAGAGGAACAAGGTCCTTTAGGTGATGGTAATTATGAGTTTTCCTTTGGTAATGGAAACACAGGAAGGAGTCATGGGATAGGAGGTTATTGTATGTCTGCTCCTGGTAGAGTTATAAGAGGGAGTTTAATGGTTATTAAAGGTAATAGGTTTTTGCATGAAGAGGCAAAAGTTAATTTAGTGGTAAATGGGGTTGAACAGGTTGATTACTCCTTAATAAAAAGTGCTAAAGAAAAATGTAGTTGTGCAGTTTTTCCTCAACCTTTAGAAGTAGATCAATGTGATGTTATAAACTTTATAACAAGGTCAAATAATCCAGATGCTAAAAATGCATATTGAACAATATTAATAGAATTGGACTTGTAAAAAATATTTAACCTGGTAAAAGGGTTAAATATTTAATTTTTAAAGATAGAATACAAAGTAGGGCATTGTTGCCAAAATCTTTCACCGGTAAAAACATAAGGGATAAAAAATTTACATCCTACTGCTTCTTGTGGTACCCGATCATCCCATTTTAAATCTTTCATTACATCATTTAATATTTTATAAACTGCTGCTTCAGTGCAACTACTAGGTAACTTACATATACATCGTTGTGGTGTGTTGGTTGGTATAATACAACTTGGACTATCACTTACAAAAAAACAAACATAAGTGGTAAAATCATAATTTAGTTTTTTATGAGTGCTCCATTCATTATATATATATTTTTGTATGTCATACAATGTTTCATGTAAAGCATCATATCCTGTTATATCCCATAAAAATATCTTAAAACCCGGAAAATTATCATTGGTAACTGTATGCTCATTAATATCTTCATAAATCATTTTTTCATTAAAGCGTTTAGCATTTGCTTCTTCTAACAATTTTTTAAAAATTAAATCCATTTTTTTAATAAATTTAATTTTCTTAATTTATATTTTACTAATGATATCACTTTTTACTCTACAAACAGGACAATCTTTTTTGTTGTAATTGTTAAAACATGATTCACAGGCACAAAGATGACCACAACTAGAAAATAAAATGTTTGGTTTTGTGTTTTCATCTAAGCATAAAACGCATGTATCCGATTTATAGGTTTTATTTATGGTAATATGTTGTGGCTGCACATTACCATAATTTTCTTCATACATTTCCCAAATTTCAGCAAGTTCTTGTTCTTCATCATTTAATATTCTATTATAGCGGTTTTGTGCCTCTCCAAAATCAAAAGTAAGGCTATGATCTAATCTTGGGAAGAAACAATTTAACAGATTTTCATTATCTTCAAAGTGAATATATGGATAGTAATCAGCATTTCTATGTCTAAAAGGATTACGATTTTCAAAATAATGAAACATAGAAATAATATCTTCTTTACACTTTTCTAAAAAATGTTCTTCATTAACTCTAAAATCAAATCTAACAATATACAAAGATACGTGATCAATACTAACATTATCACCATTATCATTTTTTCCAAATACTTTAAAGCAAAAATGCATGTGACGTATTTCACTTGGATGTTCATGTTTTATACGACTATATTCATAATAAACGCGTGGTAGATAGTTTTCATAATCATCATGAGCAATTATACCATTTGATTCTTCAACTGGTAAAAATATTTGCCTGTTATCTAGGTAAGCTGGGTGATAAGAGCTACTTTTTTTATTATCAACAGATAAACTAATTTTATCATCTACATCAGCTAAACAATAAAAATTGTTTCTAGCATCAATGTATTTTTCTAATACTTTAAATACTGGTTTACTCATTTTTACCTTTTATGTTGCTGAAAATTTAAATGTTAAATTCAATTTTTATTTCTTGACAAAAGAAATAAAAAATTATTTTTTTCTTTACATAAAAAAATTACCTTTATTTTTTACTTTAACTCCTTTACCCCTCTTACTTATTGATAAATTAATCATTTGTGTAATAGTTACTATTTTAGTCATGTCAAATAATATTTCCCTTTTCTTTGCTGTTTTAGATTTTTCTTTAATATCTAAGTATAATTGTAAAATTTTTTTAATAATTAATTTTTTCATTTCTTCATTTCTGTTTCCTCCTTTAATCTTTTTTCCTCTTATAAAATTTAAAGTGTTTGCTAAATCTTTGTTACTAATATCAGTTTCATTAATTAATTTAATTTGATTGTTTACAGCAACATGCAATGATTCAATTAGTTCATCTATAGTAAAATCCTTAAATTCACTCGCATACAGGCTACCAGCTGTTCTAGCTGTTTTATATGAACTTGGTACACCTTTTTTTTGTGGCATCTTTCTTGTTCACAATATATCAGTGAAAGTAATTTACTTAAATTCAATTTTTATTTCTTAACAATAAAAATAAAAAAATATTTTTTTTTTTTTTTTTTATCAAATATCTTAACCCACCCACTATCTCATAAACCTGTTAGCCATTGCATGACGCGTTGGTTGATGGGGAGGTTAAGCGATTAACTGATGTAAGTGATTGTCTGGCTGATGGGTTTGTTGGTTAGCCCACTTATGGACCTTTGTTAGGGTTTGCCATTGCGTGATGCGTTGGTTAACTAGAGTTAGTGAGTTAGTGAATCTTAAAGCGGTTTAAAGCAAGTAAGTGGGAAAAGGGTTAAAGCGGCTTAAAGATAATTTTTTTAATTTTTTTAATTTTTTTTTTCGAAAATTTTTCATCTACTACATAAGGGTTTGCTATGTTATAATAATTGAATTAAAGGTAAAAGGATTAAGACAGAGGTTAGTTAGTTAGTCAGTTAGTTAGCTAAAGATTTCATGAGCATGTGATTTTAGAGGGCGTGTTACATGAAATTGATAATGCATGACATATTGTTTAAGGGCTAGCTATATGCATACGGTAGGGTTGATTTGTTAAGGACTAGATGAGAGGATAAGTGGGTTTGTTATGCATAAGCTTGTTGATTAATTTTAAGCGTGGGTTGATTGGATAAGCTATATCGTATTGCGTAAGGCATTTGAGAGGCATAAGGGCAATGGCCCAGATCGAGTATTTCATCATCTACTTCCAAGGACTGTGCTACTTTATTTTTCAGCCTGTTGGTAGACAAAATGGATTTTATGAATCCATAATTATGTGATGACAGATAACTGTCCCCTAAGGTCATTTTAGTTTTTGATCAGTCGCCTCCGGGCACAGACTCTATATGTGAAGTATTTGACATGACCGCGCCAAGTGCTTTGTGCCAGAAACCCGAACTTCACCGTGGTGATCTCAATGATCTCGGGTTTTTGACTGCGCTGTCCAGTTGTTAGTATTTAGGTCATACATCTTAACCCTTTACCACACAGTCCCGACTTTTTTAACGACCCTGAAAAAGAAAGCTTTCGAAAACATTGTGGGAAAAGGAGAAAATGCTGGTAACCAGCATTTTCTCCTTTTCCCACAATGTTTTCTACCCTTCCCAAAACAAATTTTAATTTTTCAGTCACATTTACTTTGTCGTCTGCAAATGCTTTCAATTTGGCCTAGTCTAAAATTTTGTCGTTTGGTTAAATATGTATATAAAGTATTGCAAGCTGCAGAAGTTAAATATGATTGTAGTAAACCAGTTTTGAAAACTATTATGACGAAAGGAAAAAATGCTCGTTACCATTTCTTTCCGAGTGGTAATAACTTTATACAGCTTTATAACTGAATACCAACAAGTGTTACCACCATTGAGTCTGCACTCATTCTATATCAATTTGAGCCATGCTCCGGCAAAATGGGGTTGAATGCACCTCCGTGATGCATTATACCAAGCTAGACATAGTATAATTATGGATCCATAAAATCCATTTTTAATAAACAACTAAATCATGATCTAGACTTACAAAAAAAATACAAATTGCAAAATGCTTCGGCCCAGGTCAGCCTGCGCGGACTGCGCAGGATGAGCTGGGTCGAGACATTCTGCCGATGCATTAGACCCCCTTTACAAAGAGCATGGCTAATTTTATTCTATTGGTAGCGTCAAGGGTGATGATCCACATGGAGAGAATGAATCTAGGTCAAGTGCAAATTGATGCTATGAGGAAATATGGCGACTCTCCAGCCTTGGTAAGTATGGTTTTTTATTTCATGCTTTCCGGTAGGATATCGAGAAATAGGGGTGAAAATATTTTTCGATATTACACGGGCACGACCAGTGAGAATACCGACCACGGGGAGTTTGTACTGATATTTATGGAAGTCTCGACAAAAAAAAAAGGCGTTAGAAGCATGAAATAAATAGAATATTTGTTTTTTTCGGTGAAAGATCGAAATGTATTTCATCGAGTGAACATCATCGGTAATATTTTCACTCGTGGCTGCGCCACGATGAAATACATTTCGATCTTTCACCGAAAAAAACAAATATCCTCTATTTATATTGTACAAACATCGATTTCTAAGAAAAAAATAAAGTCCGTGTTTATCTCTTCATTGAAATCAATTACTTGCACGGATATAGCTTGAGAGTCTGAAGACATAGCCACTGGACATACAAAGAATTTTTTTCTTTTTCTTTATTTCAAGGCATATCATCTATTTCGCTGAGACGCTTTGTAGATGTTTAAAAGAAAAAACAAGATCAGGCTGCACAGACTGTACAGTGGGAATTTCAATCGTTAACAGGTATATTTTGTAAGAAATTCAAGCCAAAATAGTCAGTTAGCTGTTGCTTTGGGAGTGAGAGTATTTTATTGAATTAATTTTCAACTTACTATTTCACGGTTATATTTTTTCAGATAGACGCCAAGACTGATAAAACGTATAAATATAGTGACGTCATCAACAAAATCCAAAGACTCGCGGCTGGATTACGGGATCTTGGTCTGCGTCAGGGAGACGTCGTTTGTCATCTAGCGTTTAATCACATTGACTTTCCAGTTATAGTTTATGCAGTAAACTTTCTTGGAGCGGCCTTGCAAACTGCATCATCGGACTACACAGATGGTAAAAATACAACACATATTTTATCCCTTTTTTGCATAGTAAAAGATGTTACAAAATGTCCTAACTTTACAAATGGGACTGATGAAAACGAGGAAAGATATGAATGTGTGTGCTGTCACTTTGATATGATTGAAATACAGTTTAACCCTTTACCAGACAATCCCGACTTTTAACGACCCTGAGAAAGAGGCCTTTTGAAAACATTGTGGGAAAAGGAGAAAATGCTGGTTACCAGCATTTTCTGCTTTACCCACAATGTTTTCTAACCTTTCAATGACAAATTTCATAATCTGGGCCACCTTGAATTTGTCGTCTGCAAATGCTTTCAATTTGGACCAGTCTAAAATTTTGTCGTTTGGTAAAGAGTTAAAGAGAAAAACAACAGTAAAACACATAGTCTCTGAAAATTTCAAGAAAGAAAAATGATGAGACCGTCAAAATAAGGCAGAATGACTTCTGTAAAGTGATTTTGTGACCTATCGGAAAATATTTAACCTGAATTAGATGATTTTATTTCATTTCTTCCAGATGAACTTGAAAGACGATTTCGGGAATGTAAAACTAAATACCTCATTACCACCCCGAAACAGGCGAAAAGGGTCGCAACAATGTTACATCTTAAGGTATGAATATCTTCTAAACGAGCATAAAAGATCGCAACCATGTTACATAATATATAAAGATTTCGTAAAGCATAACTTTACAAAAAATAAAGCCGGCAACAATGTGGCATTTAGAAATATAAATACCTTTAAGATACATGAAAACAAAGTTGGGGTCGCAACAATATTAAAGCTACAGGTATAAACATTTTCTTATTGCATGTTAACACATGAAATTTTCCACAATTTTGCACCTAAAGATATATCTGACAGCATTTTAACACATCAAGGCTCATCAGAACGTTACATCTAAACCCATAAATATTTTCTAACCCATATGAACATATTGAGGTTCGCAACAATATTGCTACTAAAGGTCTAAACCTTTTGCATGTTACTTCTAATGATATGAGTATTTCAGTGCTTTTCAACAAAACAAGGTTCGTACAAATGTTATACATGTGTATATACAGGTACAAATAGCCTACTAACATACTTTGATCGAAACAACCTTGACTTTGCATATTTTATTATCTGAAAAGGTTTAAATTATGAGCTCGTAGCTCTAGGAGTTACTGCTGAGGTGTTTGGATCATCATATCTCAGAAATATAGGGCAATTTACGTTCAAGACCAGGCTAATAAGTTTTCTTTGGTTTAATATTGATCTGTGCTATGCTTGCTATGCTCTTTTTTAAGACCCAAAGTTCAATACTTAACGTTTTCTATGTGATGTTGACAGCGGTGTAAAACACGATTCAATCAATCAATCAATTGTCGCTATCTGTACAGTTTTTTTTTTTTTTTTTTTTCATGACAGTATTTTAGCCATTCTTGTTTTGATATTTTTTTAACAGAAACTGCGTTCATTTGCCACCTCAAAGCCGAATCTAATTAGTGCCATCATCACATTTGGGGAAGCACCAGGATGTGTGTCATATGACAACCTATTCACCAATGAAAAGGTCACAGAGGCGGTGCTTGTTGACCCGGATACAAGCCCCGCCTTCCTATTGTCTTCGAGTGGAACGACTGGTCTTCCAAAACACGTGATTCTTACTCATACCAACATAATAACCGCAATTCCTTTGTACAGGTAAGGGCGGACTGTATCTGTTGTAAGATTAACTCAGAAAGATATAAAATGTAACAATATATTAAAAGGTACCATCTCGCTGAATCTGTTTTATTTCTTTTAATACAAAACATTCGTAGATCAATTATTTCAAGATGTTTTGCCTATTAAGCATTTGAGTCTGCTCTGTGAAAAGGGTGCTTCATGCATCTGCAAAACAGTATCGACCCATGTCAGCCAGCACAATCCGCGCCGGCTGACATGAGTCGAAACATTTTGCTATTCGTAAATTTTATGCATGTCCAAGCACCATTCTGCCCCTATATCCAGTCAATTGTCAGACTAAATGGATTTTACGAATCCATACCTATGTGATGTCTTACTTGGCATAATGCATTACGGGGATACATTTAGCCCCCTTTTGCCAAAGCATGTCTCAATTGTTTCACGTACGCATTGTGAGTAATGATCCTGGAGATGGCTTTTGAAATATCTGCCGTCTGCTTTTGGCAGTTTTTGGGTACAAAACATTTATCACTTTCAGTTCCAATATTCTCTTTATCATTTTTGGTGATATGGAGCACGAATTTCATTTTCTATTGAAATGTCCATTTTAATGTTTCTGGAAAAAAAAAATCAAATATACAAAAGAATATTTCTATAGAAATTCAATCACCATTCAGCTGTTACAGCTCTTCTGTTCAAATAATAAAAAGTGCTTGATTTAACCTGGTGTTGTACGCAAAACAAGCATTGGAGGAAAAGGTATCTTTTTAGCACTCATAACACTTAAAGTTTTCTTTGTTTATCAGAATATTTGTGTGTATGTATGTACAGTTGTATTTGCCTCAATAAAACACCTGTCTGCATGTCTGTCTGCCTATTTATCTATCTATCTATCTATCTTGCAGGGAAGTATACGAGCATACTCCAGGAATGTGCACAGTATTCTGCCTACCCATGTTCCATCATTACGGAATCCTGTCGACGTTAACGATTGGTCTGAACACTGGAGCAAAAATTGTCGTGATGGAAAAATATGTTTTTAGAGAGTATCTACAGCTGATTGAAAAACACAAAGTGAGAACCTATTGTGCAGTTCGGAGTTTTTGTCGTTGCTGTTCCTGCTACCGTCGTCGTTGTTGCTGTCTAATTATCTATTGGTTCAATTATTCTTACATCCGTCTTTTGTCAGCTTATCTTTCTTCCTGTCTTGGAATTTGTGTTTCTGTTCACCAAATCTTATCTATCTTTCCATCCACCCATCCATTTGTCCGGTTGTCTGTCTTTCCGTTTGACAACCTACCTGACCGTCAGCCAGAATGTTTGCCTGCTCCCCCGCACATCCACCAACCCACATATCCACCTGTATTCAATTCTGTCTGTCTGTCTGTCTGCCTGCCTGCCTGTCTGGCTGTCTGTCTGTGTCCGTCCATCTGTCCGTCAATCCGTTCGTCAATCAGTCCGTCCATTTGTCCCGTGTAAGGCGTCAGGGAATGCAGATTGTCTTGAGGTATTATTTTTTTCATCTGCAGAATGTTTTAATCTATTATTTGAATCCAGATTCTGGTTACCAGCGAGATCACTATGTAAAGAGTTGAATCAACGTGAAATGAAAATATTTTTCTCAGGTAAAAACTCAAGCAATTCGGACAGTTACTTGCTTTTCTTTTTATTCATTCGTTTGGTTGATTGTTCGTTTGTTTGTTTTATAAATTTCAGGCAGAGGTCCTTTATCTGGTTCCACCAATTGCAGCCAGGCTTGTCAAAGATCCGAGCACGAAGACCTACGACCTGTCGTCCGTCAAGTTTGTAAAAAGCGCTGCTGCTCCTCTGGGGATCGAACTTGAGACTCAACTCTTAAACCTGTTCCCAAACACGCCTTTCATATCCCAAGGTAAGAGTTGGTGATCGCTAATCCTATTCCGAACCACTCCATATTTTATTGACCTCGTGAAAGAAAATTTCTGAATTTTCTGTCGGAAAAGCTTAAAATGCTGGCTACACGCATGTTCTCCTTTTACCACACTTTTGTGTCCTTTCATTGACAAATCTCAATCATGTAAGTCACGATTACTTTTCTGTCTGCAAACTGGTTCTTTCGTTGTCTGCATAAGGCTAGCAATATCGATAAATCTTAAATTTAGTCACCACGGATGATGATGATGATGATGATGGTGATTGTGATGATGATAATGATGATGATGATTGTTATTATCATTTTAATTCTTATGATAATTAATGTGCCATTTACCCTACAGTATATGGATTAACAGAAACAGGAATAACATCCGGCAATAACAGAAAAGCTTTCAAACCAGGTTCAAATGGTAAAGTACCCAGGGGCTTATCAGTAAAGGTAAATTTCGTTGTTGTTATTAAAAGCTCTCTAACCCATCAAAAATATTTAATCCTTTACCAAACAATTCCGAGTTTAATTCTCCACCAAACGACAGAATTTAGGACTAGTCCAAACTCAAAGCATTTGCAGACGACAATTTAACCCTCATCCGGTAAATACGTGAAATAAAACTTTCAAGCCGACGGTATAAACTCGAATGTTGCTATTTCGGAGTTATTTTTTGGAGGGAAACTATCTCATTATCGGACAGTGTAGGTCAAAGATCAGACTGCACGTTCTGTGCAGTCTGATCTTGATCTACACTGTCCGGAAAAGGTCGTTGAGTTACGATTAGCAGCCTAAGGGTTAAATATGGCTCAAGTTGTGTAATTTGTAATTTCATGTACTAGGCCTAATTTCAATAAATTTATCCGCATCTTATCGTCAAAAAACAAGAGAACACAAATCAATACAGCAAAAATCATGAAGGAAGCTTTACAAAGGAGGAAATGTTTAATCGCGTCGATCAATTCGGAATAATTTTTTTTGTATAATGGTAGTTAATGTTAAATGTATTTGTATGTATACTTTATATGTCTGTCATTGCCATATATCCATGTTTTATGTAAATGGCCAATGGCATATTTGTTTGCCGAATGCCTAATAAAGTTGAGATGAGTTGAGTCGAGTTGTATTCAATAGCATGGAAAACATAATGGGAAAATAAGAAAATCCTGGTTACTAAAAAGGTCACTGATACTCAGGAATGTGTGGTAACGAAAAAACAACATTGATTGAAAAGGTTTTTGAAAACATTTTTGAAAAAATGGGAAAATGCTGATTACTCTATTTAATTTACCAAACGACAAAATTTTAGACCTGTCCAAATTGAAAGCATTTGAAGACGATAATTTCAATGTGGCTGAAATGATGCAGCTTTTTCTTTAATAGGCTTGAAAACATTTTGGGATAGGGAGAAATTGCTGGTTACCAGTATTTTTTTCCTTTTCCCACAATGTTTTCAAAAGGCATCTTCCTCAGGGTCGTTAAAAGTCGGCATTGTGTGGTAAAAGGTTAAGACGAGAAAGTTTTGAAGCGTTTGTAGACGACGAATTATATGTGGTTCAGATATTAGAGTTTGTCTTTGGAAGGACAGAAAAAATGTGGGAAAAAGAGAAAATGTCAGTGTTTTCTCTTTTTCCCGCAATGTTTTCAAATACCTTCCTTTTTAGGATCTTTGAAACACAGAATTAGGTAGTAAAGAGTTAAACATTTTCAAGAAATACATGTATACATGATTATTGTATAGTTTAGAATGGGAAACTTGGCATCCGTGCACAAGGTGAACTTTTCATTTTTATTATTAACTTTCAATAAGTTACTGCTTAGTTAGACCCTTTGCGCTTTTTGCGGACATGTGGATCAAGATTAGACTGCATAGGATGTGCAGTCTGATCTTGGCTTCACACTGTCTGATGTAGAGATAGTTGTCCAGTCAAACAGAAATTTGAAAATGCGGTATTTGGCTTTTTGCTACTGATTATGTTCATTTTTTTCCATAGATAACTGATCCAGAGAGTGGGGCCATACTAGGTCCCAACAGGACTGGCGAAATCCTCATTAAAGGACCACAGATTACCATAGGGTACTTAAACAACATGGAGGCAACACGTAACGCCTTTGACAACGATGGGTACTTCAAAACAGGTACATGTACTTCCACAGTAATTACTTTGTTAACTATCATTGCCTTTTGGGTACTAGTGAAACCTCGTTTTTACAGTCTTTCGATAATCCGAATGTATCTTGAATGTATTCCCTAGTGAGAATATGTAAGAACCGTTTCTAAATGCAGCATAAGTAATCAGAAATGCACTTGAAAAATGCTCAATGCTACTTTTGTATGAAAACCAATGACCATAATGTTTTAAGTGAGGCTGTATTACAGGAATTACATCTCGATAGAAATGAATTTGGCACACAGTCAAATGAATTTGGCACACAGTCAAATGAATTTGGCACTAAATCCAATGAATTTGGCACTCAGTCAAATGAATTTGGCACTCTGCCAGATTAATTTGTGATTCAATATAAAAGAAAGAAAAAAATCAACACTGAGTTGTCCAATAAAATTTTGCATTAGATTTTTCACAAGTTTTCGTCCTTTTTGTCATTCAGCTAGACATGAGAAATGCTCAGTGAAAAGGGGGCTTAATGCATCTGCTAAAACTATCTACCCGGACTGTGCAAGCTGACCTGGATAGGATCCTTTTTGCTTTTGTTAAATTTTCTGTATGTCAATGGACTTCACTACCTAATGATTTAAATGGTCGTTAGACCTAATGGATTTTATGGATTCATAAGTATGTGATGACTTACATGACATACTGCATCACGGAGATGCATGAAACCCGCTTTTCCCAGAACATGGCTCATAATTAACTTCAACCCAAGCGACAAATTTTTACACTCATCAAAATTGAAAGCATTTGACTAAGACAAAAAAAATATGACTCAAATGATGGAATTTGTATTTGAACGGGTTAAAACATCGTGGGAAAAGAAAAAAAAAAAAACATGGTATGGGTCAAATCAGAAAATAGCCAGCATTGTGTGTGTGTGTGAGTGTGTGTGTGCGTGTGCGCGCGCGCGTGTGTGTGCGTGTGCGTACGTGCGTGCGTGCGCGCGTGCCTGTCTTGGATTTTTTTAATCCTGTGATTAACATCTGCTGTTACTATGCTTTATTCAAACACTGAATATGAACATCATCAAACCTTATTTAAGCATTTTGCTTGATACAGGTACCGATTTTTTCATCTATTTTTATCTGTTATTAAAAGGAGATCTGGGTTATTTCGACGAAGAAGGTTTCCTGTTTATTGTTGACCGACTAAAGGAGCTTATCAAGTATAAAGCGTACCAGGTAAGCAGTCGCTATACGACCAGGGGCTAAAAGGCCTCTGTCCAAAAAATATACGTCGGTGACAATGAAAGTTAACCCTTAGGTAGTTAAGCGCGACTGGGGGCGTTTTTGCGGACAGTATAGATCAAGATCAGACTGCACAAAATGTGCAATCTGATCTTGGAGCTACACTGTCCGATACGGTATTTTTTTCCTTGTGAAATCACCTTTGAAATCGCAATAGATCTATTTGGAATGTTAGTATTAAGTGGAAATGTTCATTCTATTTATTTTGCAGCTTAATGTTAATAGCAATCGAAACTTGATCAGTTTTGTGCCTGGTTGGCCCAATATCGATACCGATAATATTCTTTTTGTGTTTGTAATTACAAATCAAGATTACGTGACTAGATGGACGAATCAAATTTTATATAAGAATTTTTCTCTGAATACGAATAAGAGGAGGAGAAGACGAAATAGAAGAAGATGAAGAAGAAGGAGAAGAAGGAGGAGGGAGACAAGGATGAGAAGAAAAAAAACAGGAAGAAAAGGAAGAAGGAACAAAAGGATGTTGTTGAACATATGTTTATTTTTACCATGAAACAGGTAGCCCCAGCATTTCTAGAAGACCTTCTACTGAAACACCCCGATGTAGCTGACGCAGCTGTTATCGGGGAACCAGATCTAGACGCGGGGGAACTTCCTAAAGCATTTGTTGTTAAACAGCCTGGTTCAAAGGTCACTGAGACAGACATTATTGCTTATGTACAAGGTAAAAGCTGTTTGTATTGTAGTGGTGTTTGAATTTATACATATCCTTTTACTTCCAGAGAATCATTGACACAAGGTTCCTTTGTCCATCGACGAATCCAACTCCCATCCCTTCTCCCCCCACCTCTCTCTCTCTCTCTCTCTCTCTCTTATATGAAACCTTATTTTGAATGAAACTGTCTAAACTATCCTTTACATTTTCAGACAACGTGGCAGTCCATGAAAGACTAAGGGGCGGAGTCGAGTTTGTCAATCAAATTCCTAAAAGTGCCTCTGGAAAAATTCTTCGTCGGCTTCTTCGTAAAAGTCGGAGCAATGCAAAACTTTAACCTGACTTCCATACTTAAGGTTTTCATTACTAAACCATTAATGCACCAAATAAACCTTGTCTTCTATTTGACTATCGATCACTGGTTTTTCGGACCCTGATCTACAAGATAACAACAAACTCTTTGAGTTAAGTTGCCATTACATGATTAATTTGTTCAAGTACATGTTTTCAAACGGAACTTAGAATCGTTTGGGTTTGGCTATTCCTAGAGCTTTACTTACGCGTTTGGTCATTCTAGAGTTTTGGCCCCATGAGCCGATCCATATTAGGCCAGGCTCGGCTAAGCAAGGCTCGGCTAAACAAGGCAGGCAAGGCTGTATACTATGTTGGGATAAATTAGGCTTGGCTAGGCTAGAATAGTATACCGTATAATAGGATGTGAAAGAACATGCTAGAACATAATAGACTAAAGGGTTTAGCCTAGCCTGGGACAGAATATCCTGGGGATAGGATAGGGTAGACTAGACTAGGCTAGGCTAGGCTAGGATAAGCTAGGCTGGAGGTGGAGAGGACAGGATGGGATATGATATGGTAGGCTAGGATACAACAGGATGGGGGAAAACAGAACAGGACATGATAAGCCAAAATGTGATAGACCCAAATGTGAAAGACAAGGATAGGATGGGAAAGCACAGGATAGGTTTGGATGAATTGTGCCTCACGCATCTTTACATAACATTGCATTCACATCTCGTCTAAATCTCACTTATACGAGTGTCCCTGTGCGTTGAATTACAAACGCAACAACCTGACATTGGAGCCACACAGGACCCTGGAGACACTCACGACAAGAATTACAGACCTTGTTTACTTTAACAAATAATTTCTTCAACAAATAATACAAACGTGTCTCATGATAAACTTTACATAGTACAATACAGACAAAAACATTAGTCTTACTTTATGATGAAATAGGAAAAAGGAGGTTTTTTTTTTCTTTAACAAAATTTTCCAACAGTATCCTTGGTATACCATGCCATCAAGTGCGCCTGTTAATGTGTTTTTGTAGTTTCTTTAGTTAGAAGTACGCACAACTCTCTGTCCAAGCCAGTGCTTACTTTCTCTCTTAAACAAATTCGATTCAATATATAACGTCGAAATGTTCATTAATAGTTCTGTCTTAAATCTTTCTTTAATTTCAGATATTGATGATAAATTGAAAAAAAAAAAAAAATGAATAAAAAAGAAATAACAATTATGGAATTAGCGGAAAATCTATAATAATAATAATAATACTTTTGAAACCTAGTATGAACTATTTTTCTCCCGCAGTATCTCTGTTTGTATCCCCTTGTAAGTAGAAAGTAGTCCTGAATCATTAATTTATCCCGTAAAGTTATTTCGTATTATAGCAGGCTACTCTTGAAAAAACATTGTGACAATAGATGAAATTGCTCGAGACGAGCAATTTCTTCTTTTCGCAATGTTTTTACCGATATTCAAATACTTAGCCTCAATAAGAGATTTTTTAAAAATATTTTACAAGATTGTTTTCAGTTCGTCTGCTGGAAATGTGGTTCCGAATATAATGTGTACATGCGTCCTCTAGAAAGCCTGAAAGAAAAAGAAAATAGAAAATAAGTAAAGGCTCAGTAGCGACCAAAAGTAAACAATACGGGTGTTAAAATGCACTTACATTTAAATCATACGAATAAAAAATATGGAAACTATTGTGAAGATTACGTTCTGTTAATGTACGGTCGGACCAAATGATAAAGCCGGTACATAGAATAAGATTTGTCTCAGATACAAAAATCTCTGAGATTAGCCTTACTATGTGAACCGAGCTCTAGTCCCTGGCAGAAAAAAATGAATTTCAAAACTAGGTCAAACGTTGCCATGTCGCTCTATTCTTTGTTTGATCATTTTTCTGCCACCAGCTAACATTTGGACCTACCATAAAATAACAGATTGTCATCCTCACAACCATTTTTCATACTTTTAAAATGGAATGCTTTTAACTGTAATGCATTTTAACACCCGCGCTGTTTAATTTTGGTCGCTACTTGGCCTTTAAATGGTTAAGCCAATCAGAAATTACGTCATTTTCAAAATTTTGAACTGGACTAAGAAATGCAAATTTAAATGGTTGGTGAATACGACCGCTCCTGGAGTGGTGTTGGGCTGGAGGGAGAATGGCCAACTTTCAGAACTATCGGCATCATATCCTGAACATTGGTTGGGATCTTGGTTCGAGTTAGTATAGACAACATTTATTGCAATCAACATCCTGTACTGTACATAAGTTAGGGTCTGGATTTTGATGTGTATAGATAATCATCGGAGCCATCAGAATGTTGTAATGAGCACTGGTTCGGTTTTCACTTTAACCTCACCGAGACTTATTAATAGCTTGGTGTAGAAGTTTTACAATCGTTGTAAAACCCCATTTATATTTGTACCATTTTTCGGAACAGTAAAGTAGAAACAGCTGATATTTAATATTTGAATGATAGAGAGAGATTTACCCCCTGTATCCACAGTTGACTGTCTCCACGACTTCCGCGACCATGGACGGCAGGCCGGCTACAAGAGAACAGAAAATCAAACGTATGAGACAGACTCCGGGAAAATCTCCACGATGTATGATACCAAGCAGGTCATCACATATTTGCATAATTAAGGATTCATAAAATCCATTTTGTATTAAAACCGCCTGAATCATGAAGTACAATGGTCCTTTGACATGTAGAAAATTGACCAATAACAAAGCGTTTCGACCTATGTCAGCCCACGCATACGGCACAGGCTGACCTTAGTCGATACTTTTTGCAGATGCTTTGATCCCCTTTTTACAGAGCATGATTCATATGTATATGTATTTTCGTGTTATATGAAGGAGGTAACAAGCGCTTTATTACAATTTCGTCGCTGTATTGCTTGAAACAATATAAACTACACACCAAAAGGAGCTTTTTCCTGCATATATAGTATCATGGATGGATAAGTCGGAAGAAGGCTCCAGCCAATCAGAAAGTAATTTGTGCTCATTAATACAGAACTATTGATCTAATATGTAATCAAACATACGTACTCATATTCACTCGCTTCCGATGTTCTTCGCACCCATTCACGAACATACCTGTTTAAAGCGACAAAAGAATGTATCTGTAAGAACGAACAGTTGCATAGTCTCACATGTGTGTTCTTCCTTTTGGGAATACCAAATTAATTCTTTACCTCACGACAAAACTTTAGATTTTTTTTTTTTAAATTTAAAACATATGTTGAAGACATATTAAATGTGGTTTATATAAAAAAGGTAGAAACATTGTGGGAAAAGGAGAAAATTCTTGTTACTACATTTACTTTTTTTCGCCCACGGTGTCTAAAAAGCCCGCTTTTCCAATGGTATTAAAACAATTACAAGAAGGCTAATAAACGGGTTAAGAAAAGCAAAGGCCGTGAGCTGTTGGTGTGATATCAAGCAAAGGTACTCATTGTCAACAATCCGTTTCTCTAAATTTGTTGTCCGTCCTGTTCTACCTTCATTCAGATTTTGTTTAATTAGGAAACTCCTTTACAAAGCAATAAAAATCATACTCGTTCACATTTAACTCATTTGCAAACGACACACGTAGCAGAAATGATAAAATTCGTCTTTCAAAGGGTAGAAAAGATTTTGGTAAAAAGAGAACATACCGTTATTTCCTTCTTTCCTGCTTTTCCCATGTTTTCAAACCTCTTCCTCCTCATGGTCGAGAAAACATTTTACGTATCAGCCTAGTGCCGTGTTTAGAGGATAAACGTGTTCACGGACTACTTCTGTGTCATAACGGTCGGAAGTTTCAGCCAAATCCCATTGGATGCTCACCTAGCATAATAAAGGACGAAAACCCCATTTTTCTTTTTTGTATTTACAGATACTTCGACTGTTATTTGTCATCTACTTTTTTCCCAAAATCGTTTTAGGCAGAACTTGATTTTGTTGGATATCAATGCCCATTACATAAACGTGTGTTGTTTTGACAGGGTATTTCCAAATGCTACCGTACAGTACAGGCATGAACTTCAGCATCTCGATTAATGATCACAAGCTTGACTCGCCTCCTGCGTTAAGAAGTACAATTAAATGTAGTTTTCTAATATTTTGGTTATTAGTGATTTTGTGATGTATCTTTACAGTTATAGTGGTGAGGTATAGATAGTTTGAGGTTCATAGGGACCCCTTGAATTTTGAAATATCTTGAAAAATCCCGTATCAGTTGTTATTAAACTTTTCAAAGTTTTGAAAATGACCCTACCAAATCCCGAAGCGAAAATTAGAATTTTTCTCTTGCAAGAAAGAGCATTTTGCCCATTCGAGTAATGTTAAATTTTTGTTCTAAAGCTTAACTTTCTCCGACGGTTTCGCCGAACAGCAAACATAACTAAAAAAGTGCATGACTTCAGTACCTCACTTTAGTTAAATATGAGGCCCTGAAATTTGTTTTCGTACAAATTATATAGTTTTATACGTTACCTCAGATATCGCTTTCGTCACTCTCATACAAATCTTCGAAGTCTAAAATGAATAGTTCCGTGTTCTCTTGTATGGTGTCTCTTCTCCAATGTTTGGTCTCAATTTTATTTTCGGCATGGCTTCATGTTTTATACTACTTCTGTTGAGATATATGTTTGAAACCACCTTACACTTAGACTCGAAGGTTTTTCAGGGTTTATTTTGATTTGCTTTTCGCGATGATTCTTTTTTTTTTTCAATTCGCCCAATATTAGCTCAACTGGAGATGTTGGTTACAATCATAGGAAGGTAATCTTAAAGACACTGTGTCCCTTTGACCGTAAAAATTCATCTATAAGAATACTTTGGAGCTTGTTTATGGAACTTAACCAGTTCATTATTTTACTGTTGTATGCAATACCGCATGATATGAGCAGAAGTTCGACTGGTTTCAGGAAAACATCTGCCTTGGGCGTGGAAAGGAAAACAAAGTGTAAACAAGTGCGTGTAAGTCTCCGATATTGAATCATTAACCCTTAAGCTGCTAATCGCAACCCACTGACCTTTTGCGGACAGTGTAGATCAAGATCAGACTGCACAGAACGTGCAGTCTGATCTTTGATCTACACTGTCCGATACGGTATTTTATTTCCGGTGAAATCAACTTTGAAACCGCAATGTTTGGCCTTTTAGTATTGAGTAGAAATTTGTGTTTCATTTATTCAGCAGCTTAAGTGTTAAAATAAAACCCAAATGAGAAAAACGAGATAAGGGTCTCAAAACTTGAAGTTTTTGCTCTTGAAATAACAGACGACCACATTTATTGTACTTGCACGAGAGTTGTTTTCATAAACAGGTAAACCCTTACTCGGAATAGCCTTCAACTCTCCCAGTTTTTAGGCTGTTTTGTTGATACATTTTAACATTAGACTGAATGCAAAAAAAAGAGTCAAACTAAGTTATCAAAAATTCTGAAAATTTTATCTAGAGTTGCTAAAAGTAATCTTAGTTATGCACATTTTCAGTACAATAGCTACAGCATTTTTCCAAGATACTTCAAAATTCAAGGGGGTGGGGGAGTGGGGGGGTTCCTATGACCCTCAAACTACCTATAAATTGGCCTAAACAAGAAGCTGAAAAAGACACCTAAACCGATCTCGTTTATTGCCATTCCATATCAAACACAACTTCCTTTGAAAAATCACGATGAAAAATATTTTCTTCTTGGTGGTTGAGGATGTTAAAGGCACGAACTCGTTACACAGGAAAAAACAAACTTGCACTCAGTTTCAACAAACATCAAATCAACACCAGAAACACATTTTAGACACGTATTTTCATTTACTCTGATACAACAGTGCAGTAAAGTCGTTTGCTGTCAAATTTTCAAACGGGACTACTTTTAACTACTACGACCCGGATGCAGTTCGCAGTGCGAGACCTACACAGAAGCTGAGGTCTTTCACAAATGGCTTTTGCTACGTAATAACAGAGTGACAGTTACCATATTTGACCATCTGCTGGACTTTTATTGGAAAATCCACAGCTTTCTTATTTGTTTTTATCAAATATACGTCCAGTGACCTACACAAAAGCTAAAAAAAAAAAGAAACACATCAACCAAATGCGTCTTTTTCTATTCCACCTCAAAAACAACTACCCTTTAAAGATTGGAGTGAAAGAAGCCTTTCTGGGTGGGAGTCCATGTTTCCCTAAGAGGTCAGGGTCACCAAAAGGTTCTCCAAGAAAAAACAAAGTTGCGCTCAGTTTCCACAGAAATTATCAAATCAACACCAGAGACACATTTTAGACATGCCCTTCCATTTTCTGTGATAAAACAGTGCAGAAGAAGTGCTAGTTGTCAAATTTTCATACAGGACTACTTTTGACAAAAACGACCGGAAGCAGTTTGCAGTATTACGACACCCTGAGAAGGCAAACGAACCGTGGTACGCCTACCAATCAACAAACCAACCAACTAACTATCAATCAATCAATCAATCACCTTATTAATTAATTAACCAATTGATAATGAGATACTGACAATCGTCGGCGACGTCTATCCTTGTACCAAACGGCAATAATGGCAACAGGAATGATTATGATCGATGTTGCATCGCCCGATACTACACCAATCAGGATTCTTTTGTATCATCGTCCATCACTTCATCTTTTGGCGCTTGTGTAACTGTCGGGTCTGGAGATATGGAAACACGTTTTTAACAACCAGTACCGTGATCGAGAATCGAACCCGGATTTCCTAATAAGGTACCTATTGCCTATTTGACTGAGCTACTATCTATAAGGTATCTATTATCTTTACTAATGAGCTACTTTACTACTCACACTCACGCTCTCTAATAGGTTTTTGGGTCAGATTCACCAGGATGAACAAATGAAACAAAGTCTTTATAAATGAACCATGCTCTGTGAAAGGAGGCTTAACGCAGCTGCGAACAGTATCGACCAGGTCAGCCTGCGCAGTCCGCGCAGGCTGACCTTGGCCGAAATTTTTCGCTATTGGGTCAATGTATTCCATATGGTCTGTATTTCCATAGGCCAGTCTACCTCATTATTAAGTCGGTTGATAAAAAAAAGTGGCTATTATAGATCCATGATCACGTGATGGCTTGCATGGTATGATGCATCAGGGGGTGCATTAAGCCTCATTTTGCCACAGCTCGGCTCAATTCATAAATGTATCGCATACAGGGATGTTGCAACACGTATACTCTCAATGTCCGGGATACTTACTGATGAACCATACCATATCATTTTTAGAAATATAGTTCCGAGGGAAGTAAGGCTTAGTTTTTAGCCGAGCCCCGGTAGCTCAGTCGGTAGCGTACAGGACTTGAGAACAGGGGGTCGCTGGCTCGATCCCCGGCTCGGCCAATTTCTTTCCGAGGATTGATGATAGCCATTGCGACAGGATTCATTCCTCTCTCACCGCTGACCATTGTTTCGATGATGGTTATGTGGGAAAGCAGCCAATGGCTTGGAAAGAATATTGTGCGGAGTACTGGTAAATGAAACTCCAGGAAAGCATGGATAGGTGCACTGGCCGCCCTGATATAACTGAAATAATGTTGAAAACGGCGTTAAACACCATACAATCAATCAATCTTAGTTTTTACTCCCGTAAGCAAAATACAACTGGGCCACGAACTGGCAAAAGCAAAACGCAACTCCGTGAAGCATTATACTAAGCAGGGCATAACAAAATTATAGATATATAAAATCGAGTAAAATCCATATTTGTCTGATAACCGGCTGCCGACTGTATCTCGGAGCAGAATGGTCCTAGGACATACAGAAAATTTACCAAAAGCAAAAGTTTCGACCCAGTCCGTTGCGCAGTCCTTGCAGGCTGACCTGGACCATATATTTGCAGATACATTAAGCTCCCTTTTCACATGGCTCAAATGTATGAAAAATAATTGTCTGATAACGGTACACGTAAATTGATTTGATTTCATTTTGCGTTTCGTTATTGTCGCCACCGGTTGTCCATTTGGGCAACACATCCGGAAGGCTGTTAGTTATGTTACAGGGGATAGTGTAAGATACAGGACGAAAGCCATACTGAGCTGCGTCTGGTTCTTAAACGTCGTCGTTGAATAGCACCGTCACACGGGACCAAGGTACAAAGTCTCACCCAAAAGACTATTAGAACCCACATTGTCAAGTATCCCAAAATTTGTTGATTGTAAATGTCGTGGTCTACCATTGGAGCCAGTCCGGCTGACACAACGAGTGAACTGACTACTTTACCCACGTGCATCTATCTCTTCCTCTCGGTCACACATACACACACACATGGGTAAGAACAATTTTGTCTCGAACAGATATACTAGATATACTAGATATACTAGTATTCGTAATGCCAGAGAGGAAAAAGACGGTTAAAATTGTATAGACTATAGAATGGTTCAGAATTTGTCAGCTGTGTAAACATATAAAAATTTCCAATGTGTATAATTTGGGGATTAATACATATATCAGAAATCTTCAACTTAAAACGGGACACGTCACAACAGCGATTTCTTCGAAGGCTTCCAGAAATTTAAATGCATTTTCTATTTTCTCGTAATCTATGCAACCCTGCGGCCGTCAAGGATAACATTTGGTATGAAGATACATAAATGATTAAAGTTTGATAAAATAGAAATGAAATGGGTTAGAAACTGATTAAAAACGAGTATAGATGCATCTTTAAGCAAATTTTGAAACATTAATCGATTTAAATGAGCCAGTGTACCTTCCAATGCATTCCGAACACCAGTGTTTTCTCAACCTGTTTAATGTTTATCCTGCTAAAAAACTGAAATAAAATTTTTCAAACCAATGGTAAAACCCCGAATAATGCTATTTCAAACTCATTTTTATGTAAAGAATATCTCCTTATCGGAGAGTGTAAATCCAAGATCAGACTGCACGTTCTGTGCAGTCTGATCTTGATCTACATTGTCCGCAAAAAGTCAGTGAGTCGTGCTTGGCAGCCTAAGGGATAAAGAACGCTTTCCAAGCAATCTGCAACTACGAATGATTTATTGAAGTCAGAAGAAAGTCAATTGTAAGAGAGGAAAGATTCTATAGCGTTCAACATTAATCACTGAATTTCTTTTCAGCAGGTTTAGGTCACCTCAAAACTTAAACCCAAAAAGCCTAGATATATATGAGCCATGCTCTGTGAAAAGGGGACTTAATGCATCTGCGAAAAGTATCGACCCAGGTCAGCCTGCGCAGTCCGCGCAGGCCGACCTGGGCCGAAACTTTTCGCTATTGGTCAATTTTCTGCATGTCGAAAGACCATTCTACCCCGTGACTCAATAGGTTCTTGTACAAAATGGAATTTTTCGATCCGTTGTCATATGATGACTTGCTTGGTGTAAAGCATTACGAAGAATGCACTAAGCCCCCTTTTAACAGAGCATGGTTCATGTGTATTATCTCTTTACTGCAAGACAAAATTCCACATCGTCCATATTGAAAGCATTCACAGACGAGAAATCAGATTTCAATTCAGTCGTTGGATTTGTTCTTAAATCTGTAGGAATCGTTGCTGAAAAAGGAGAAAATGACGCTTGCTAGCTTTTTTCTCCTTTTCTTATAATGTTTTCTACAGCCTTCTCATAAGGGTCAATAAAACACGAGATTAAAAACACCTCATTAACCCTTTACCGAAGGACAAAAGTTTAGACTCCCAAACTGAAGGCTGTTGAAGACGACAAAAGTAAGCGTGGCCCATAGATAGAAATTTGCCTTAAGAAGGATTGAAACACATTGTGAAAAAACAAATTCTGGTAAACAGCATTTTCTCCTTTTCCCAAAATATTTCAATAGTTCTTTTAATTACGATTGTTAAAACCCGGGATGTGTGGTGAAGAAGACAGATTCATTTTCATTTACAAATTTCCCGCAATATACTAGTATATAAACTTCATTTAATTGTATTAGACCTTTGTATATATATATACAGGAGATATCATATCGTTGTTGAATTAGATCTGACTTCAAATGAAAAAAAAAAAATGTCCGAAACGAAACCGAGATCAATATTATCTTTGACAATGGAAGAGAAAAATCAGGTATGTTTAAAGCTATTTTTACCAACATATTCTAAATACTGTTTTTATTCTTAAATTTAAGACGAGACTTCTGATTGGCTGCGACAATTTGTATCTGTAAAAAAGGTGGCTAGTCTTGGTGTAATGATTGATTAAATAGTTTTTACGCCGCTTTCTGCATTATTTCAGTCATATCACGGCGAAGGCTTACATATTCATGCATGTCCTGGGTTTTACTAGTACTCTGAAGTGTTTTGCATAAGGACACTCTCTCGAAAAAACGCAGTGCTTCAAGTGAGGCTCGAACCCGGGCCTCCAGATTACGATCCCTACACTTTACCACTGATTCACGACGGACCCTTGGCTAGTATTAGAGGTTGTTAGTCTCAAAATTTGTGACTTTGTAGAAAAAAAAGAGAAAAACATGCTGTTTACCAGCTGTTTTCTTTTTTTAGCAATGTCTCTAATGCCTTTTTCCTCGGGTTGTTGAAACAGGAATCATTAGGTAAATTGTCTTATAGAAATGCCTTTTTAGCAACCGAGCACACGACTGGTATTCATTATTATTTTGTTAATATTTTAATTATTAGCGGATAATTATACACTTATAATATTACTAAGTCTTTACCACACAGTTCAAAGGTTTATCCTTTAGGAAAAAAGGCTTTCAAAACACTGTGGGAAAAGGAGAAAATGCTGCTCTTTTTTCAACAATGTTTTCAACTCTTTCAAAAGCAACTTCAACACATTTTGCCACATTTTATTCATTGCCTGCAAGACTTTTCAATATGTACACGACTAAAGTATTGACTTATAGTACAGAATCAATATGTAATCTAAGGCACTAGGCTTTTCTTCGACCACATTATCCAAAACTAGGGAACCTTCTTGCAGCCTTTAACTCTTTACCAAACGACAAAATTTTAGACTTGTCCAAACTCAAAACATTTGCGGACGACAAACTAAACGTGACTCAAAATCTGAAATTGATTTTGGAAGGGAGAAAACATTGTGGGAAAAGGAGAAAATGCTGGTTACCAGCACTTTCTCCTTTTCCCACAATGTTTTCAAAAGGCGTCTTCCTCAGGGTTGTTAAGACCTGGGATAGTGTGGTAAAGGGTTAAGTTAAACAAAAAATCGCCAAAATCTGACATTAAGCTCCTGATTTCTAACTTAGTCCAATTTATCAAGCCATTGGTATCTTAAAGACGAAAAGTAGCAGATATCCCTAGAAAAATCTTTTCAAAAACGGTAGACCGTCTAAGAGGTAATGTAATATTAATGTTGAAATTCTTTTATGGATTTAATATGAAAAGAGAAAATAGAAAGTTATCTCGCCAGTTATTGCCTCTTTTTCATCATTACATGTATATTTGTCTATCGTTTGAAAGTGAAATTTTCAATATTATATGAGTCATGCTCCGTGAAAAGGGGGCTTAATGCATTTGCGAAAAGTATCGATCCAAGTCAGCTTGCACAGTCTGCGCAGGCTGACCTGGGCCGAAACTTTTCGATATTGGTCATTTTTCTATATGCCAAAGGACATTCTAACTTATGATACATTCGGTTGCTAAACATAACTAGTTTAGGATCCTAACTATGATATGTCTTGCTTGGTAGAGCAAGGCTCATATATTTTTTCAAGATTGATGTTAATCCAATTTGTGGTTGGAAAAGGAGAAGTTCTTGCTAAAAATGATGTGACTGAAAATACATGTAAATCTAGACTGTACAGTAATGGCTTATAGAGTAACACTTAAAAAAAAAAGTACATGTACACGAAAAGGATCATCTCATATCATATTCATTTGCTTAGGTGTGAATAAGCGCCCGGACGCCAACAGGGGCCAGCAGAATAAACATGTCCCCGTTTTTGACCAATCATAGACTGCTGTTTATTTATTCGAGTATATACATATTAAAGAGGTCAAAAATTAGTAACTGAAGCTATACCAAAAAAAAAAAAAATGCAAAAGAAGAGGCTAAGAGATGTCGATATGATCGAGTACATTTCAGCAGCGCCCTGGAAAAAGGGGGCCTAATGCATCTCCGTCATGTATTATAACAAGCAAGTCATTACGTGATTATGGATCCATAAAAGCCTATTTATTATCTTACAACCGACAAATACATGAGATAGTGTGGTTCTTGTACAAGCAGAAAATTTACACACAAAAAAACGTTTCGACCCATGTTAGCCTGCGCGGACAGCGCAGGCTGGGATAGGTCGATTTTTTTTGGGGGGGGGGGGCGCGCAGATGCATTAAACCCTCTTTTCACAGAACATGACTCATTTAACTTAACGAGCCGGTTCACCCGATGTGGGCGTTTTACTTTACTGGTACCCCTTACATCTACTGTCACCAAAGAATAGAGACGGCGATCGGAAATCAAGACCATGCTAAAAGTTTAATGTTAACCTTGCCAGCGCTCCAAAATACCACAATAACGAAGGGCTGATGAATTTAAAAAAATACAAAAAAATGTTAACATAATATTTGAAACGCCAAGACCATCAATATTTTGACTATTACCGATAGATGTGGAGCGCGAAAATTGAGATTAAGGGCCGTGTTTTAAATTTCAGCGATGTTCTTGTGTCAAAAAATTGAAGGCTGCATCAGGATTCTTTTCGCAAAAGCCTTCTAAAGCAGCTGCTAGATAAGATTGTTCGAACAGTAGATCTACGATAAAATGGAAGACACCTTTAATATGTGAATTCTGTTTTGTATTGATTTCTAATACTACATTCTGCAAACCAAGTTTACCCAGATTTGCAAACTGCAGAGTCAGTTCTTTGATAAACCACGTATTCTTTAAACTCTGATATAAATATTGATTCAGTTTTCCGTTATGGTTCAGAACTTTGGGGCACAAAATATTGGAAACAAATTAAAACTTTTCATGATAAATCCCGTAAACTCTCCATAAAGCTACCTATCAAAAACACCAAACATTTTGTGAGATGTAATCACGGACAACATAATTTTATATATGACTTTTTTTTTGTACACACATGGATTTAAAACACTCAAAGCACAGAGGACAGCAATTCCTACTGAATAAAACGTGAAACATTTAAGAAAATTAGATTTTACTGTCCGAATTACGTGGATTACAAATGTCAAGACCTTAGGTAATAATTAGTTAGATAATTAATAGATATTGAAAACGAAAGTTTGTTATTGCAAATGTCCATGGGGGTTGAATTGCTTTTTCAGTCTATGAGCAAAAAGAGCAAACAAGTCATGTCATAAGTTTAAATAGAATTGGTTTTCGTTTGTGATATTTGGAACTATTGACCTATAGTGTATTTGTAATTGTAGACGAAATCATTAGGTTGTAAAGTGACCTGGTTGAGCAAGTTAGCTTTTCATTGTTTTACAGGCCTTGGAGAGGACATTCACCAAACAAGAGTTACACGGAAGGGTCATGCTACTGACAGAAGATCGCTATGAGCGGGTGCTCGATTTTGTCCTTCTGCACTTTTTGAAAGACGAGCCGATAAACAAAGCCCTTGGAGTAGAATGGACTAGAAAAGCAGCTGCCACCTGGCTTTTACCCGTTTTCAAATTTAATTTGAGTCTTATTCTCGTGAACCCCGAAAACAATGACATCATTGCTTTACTTTCGGCTTTTGTTTCAAAACGAGGCTCTGTCATCGATCCCGATGCCTTTGATGACATTCGATTGAAAGTTAAGGCTAGACTGCTAAAAACTGTGGACGAAGAGGTTCATTTTCACGAGCGCTATCACATCGACGAGACAATACACTTCCGTGCGCTTGCTGTTCACGAAAAATATCGTCATGGTGGCATTGCTGCAAATCTGGTAAAACTTTATCTTGAGTTCCTGACACAGCTTAAGATATCCCCACTCTATCTCAAAACACACGGAAGCTCTAAGTACTCGCAGCGTATCTTTGAAACTCTTGGTTTTGAGACGCTGCATGAGTTGAAGTTCAATGATTATAAGGTGAACGGGGAACTAGTGATACCTGAGACTGGCAAGCATAAATCGATAAAAACTTATTGCTACAAAGTTGGCTAACGTAAGCTTAATCGTCATATACACACTGTACATGTATAGGATGGTACGATCTCAAATCTGAACTTATATTAAATTGATCTAAGAGATTTATTTTGCCTTTTATATAATTTCTATATCTCATTAAAACGGTTTCTGGGAGATAAAAAATGTGGATAATTCCTTTTGTGCTTTTGTTCTTTACAAGATCAGTCCATGGGCTGAAATTTTTCCCTGAGTGCCTCCTAATTTATAAACAATACCGGTATCTATTAAACCTATTTAAAACATAACTTCCCTTTAAAATTCATTACTTTTTGGGGGATAGTTTTTTAATCACTTTCTGTACAGTTTTCTCAATATTCAATCACGACTCTTTCATCGAGAGAAGGGAAGATAATAGCCGTGTGTGTGTGTGTGTGTGTGTGTGTGTGTGTCGAGAGGGTGTAGGGAGAAAGAGGTGAACCCAAAAAGCGGCCTTTCCTGTCAGAGAGAAAAAAGGCAACCCTTGATAATCATTTGGTTGATTGAAATGGAATAAGATAATAACAATAATGATAGGAAGAAAGAGAAGAGGGAGAAAGAAAGAAAGAAAGAAAGAAAGAAAGACAGATAGACAGACAGACAGACAGTGTGAGTAGTGGAGACAAAGAGCCTGCCGTTCAGGACTAAAGTGAAAATTTCGGAGAGTGTAAAGCAAGATAAGCCTACATATACCCGCAATATGATGTTGCACTTTTCTCCTCGCTGCTCTTTCAATTGACTCGGTTATGGTAATTAATTCGGCGTCAATTTGTGAAACAACATTTATTTTTGTTGACGTCAACCATTCGAATTCGGCACGGTAAAGGTTAACATCCATTTATCCTTGTTCTCGTGGAATAGTTTCAAGTTTTTATTGCAAAGAAGACAGCAATGCCCAAATTGCAGATTTAATCATAATACACTGATGATATAATATTTTTACGTAATTTATAGATCAGTGAGAGAGAGGAGGAGGAGAGAGAGAGAGAGAGAGAGAGAGAGGGGGGGGGTGGGGGGAGGCGTACACGATTGATCAGCAGTATAGCATAGTGTTAGCCAGAAGTAGAGGACTACGTTAAAGAAAAAAAAAAACTTGACATTGAGGTTAATGAACTTGACATGCCTTCTTCTTTTTGTGATAAAAGGAAAAGTTTAAGGGAAAGGAATTCTTGTAAAAACAACAGCTTTCTCGTTTCTGACTCTAATTTTTTCACACACACGTCTTTTTAAAAAGAAGTGCATCATAACCGTATTCTCGTATAAGAAAAAATTCAATGTTATCATTATGCAGAAGACGTCATTGATAATGGAAAAATCGCTTGTTATACCATCCCCCCACCATGTCCATAGTCGATGTGAGTGAGAGGCGGTTTAGAGCAGGTAGTTAAATGCATCCTCGTAATGCATTATTCCACGCAAGTCGTTGCATTAGGTTGCCCATATGAGCGGCAAGGAGGCTGCTGGTTGGGTATATTTCATGTAGGATAGCGCAAGATACAAGGAGAAAACCCATTCTAAGTTACTCCTGGATCTTTAAAGAGCTCAGTATACCGTACCCGTCTTACGGGATAAAGGTTTCAAAACGTCTCGTCTGAAAGTAAATTTTAGTGGCGAACGGAGTCTGTTGCTCTACCAGACGAACTATTCAACGAATCAAACTGAATTCAGTGTCGTAACTAAGCATTTTATTATTTATATCACAGTTAAGTATTGATTTAAACCAATAGTAAGTGAACCATTTCATTCTAATCAAATTCCATAAACAACAAAAAGGACCTTAAACAAATAATGGTGATATTTAACGACGAATTTGTGTATTCTATTCATCCGTGCAAATATCGATATTCAGGATTCTAGCCTCGTTCTGAAAAATCCAGATTCGGGACCATACAGTGTCCAATATGCTTCCAGAGTTTTGGTGGTCACCAGGTAGTACTGAAACAATTTCATTGGTCGTTTAAATGTAGGTGTGCATTGAACAAGTATATCGCCCATCTTATTTTATATCATTATTCTTATGCACTTATACCAATGACATCATATCGTTGTCGATTTATAGCTGACTGAAAGATCAAAATGGCCGAAACGGAACCAAGATTAATATTATCTTTGACAATGGAAGAAAAAAAAAAAAAATCAGGTATGTTGAACCTTACTAGAAAAAATGCAATTTTAGACTGATCTAAATCATAAGCATTCGCAGACGACCTCCTGAACAGAGCTAAAATGACATGCTCCGTCTGTCAAAGGAAGAAAACATTGTTGGAAAATGAGAAAATGCTGGCTACTAGCATTTTCTCATTTTCCCACACTGTTCAAATGGTGTTCTTCCCAAGGGTAGTTTAAAGTCCGCAGATTGTTTGTTTAAGTGTTAAAGCTGTATTTACCAACAAAAAGCCTGGTTTCACACACACACACACACACACACAAATTTAAGTCTCTTATTTTACTTAAATCTACTGACAGTCAAAGGATCTGACTTAAGTTGGTTTGTTATTTGAGACACTTTTCATCAACATTAACAGACTGTAGTACCGTTCTCAAATTCTGGTTTGGCACTGCGTTTCAGACTCAACTAAGCAAAATAAATGGACTTAAGTCATTAAGTCAATTATTTTGCTGAGTTGAGTGTGAAACTTTGTGTCAACACAGGACTTGAGAATGTTACATAAGTCTGTTAATGTTAGTGAAATGCGTCTGGAATAACAAACTCAACTGAAGTCGGAATATAAATCTGTTTGTAGATTTGAATGAAATAACAAACTTTTTAACAAGCGTTTTTTTCGTGAAACCGGGCCAAAAATATTGTTTTTATTCTTTATTCCAAGGCGGACCTTCTGATTGGCTAAGACGAAATTTTCTCCGACAATTAGACCGGCAGTCTTGGAGATGATTAGTTTTGGAATTTAGAAATTGAATCTAATTAAGAATGGTTTGTGAATACATGGCCTGCTGCATTTTGTAAATAATATTATTCATTAATTTTAATAACCTGTACATATATTATAATAAGACACTGGCCTTTGTAGGGCGAAAATAAAAGGGCATCATGTAATCAATAAAATAGAACTAGCCGGTATCCCCATACATGGTGATTCATAATACCGGTATCTGATATGGTTTTACGTTAATTGGATTTCTTTCATGTTATCATCTAGACAAGTCTTTCATAGAGCTGGAGAGAACTTAGATGTATTTTTTCCCATTATAAATTATGGGAGAGATATTAACGTTATGACATCATTTAGGCGCCATAAAAAGATGCTTAATTTCCAACATGGGTGCTACATAGTGAAATCTTCTATTTTGAAGGTCGTTCTGTTACTAAAACGCTTAGAAATAAGAAAAGACGATACCTAAACGATGATGAAATTAGAAACCTTTCAAGAAGATAAACTGACTTGTTTAACAGATTTAAACTGGACCTACTAATGACAAAGGTCGTGAGACTTGACGTCATTATTGCTCAAAAGAGACGTCACAATGAACATAATTATGATGACAATTATGCATATTGAGATACAGATCATTCCAAAAATACGAGGGTCATGCTTTTACTTTCAAATACAACTTAGAAGTCTCTAAAATGACTAGATCCAGAGAAAGTACAATTATTTTAAAACACATTGATACTATAATCATAGAAAACAATGTCAGAAATTATGAATCACATTGCACGGTTAATGCTTGACTTGTACATATATTTTGAGATTTTTATTACGCCATTTTCAAGATCGTTTCTGTCATGTTGCGACAGCCAGTGCACGTATCCGTGCATTCCTGCAGCTCCTCTTACCACTACTTCGCAAGAAACATTTTCGTCGTAGTTAGCTACTTTCCCACATAAAAAAATCCTCGAAACAGTTTTCAGCAGTAAGTGACAAACGAATCCGGGCGCAATAACTATCATCAATCCTCAAAGACAGTTCCCTCGAGCTGAGACTCGAATTCCAGACCCCTTGATTACTTACCTTATACGATGTGAACGGAGTTAAGGGTCTATGTATTGTTTTATGCCGCCAAAGCTTTCAGGCAGATGTACAATATATTGGAAAATATATCACTTGATACATCAATATTTCTAATATATTCCATCATAGATCTACAAGATGATAAAAATTATATGTCCTTATTGGAAGCATTTGCAGGAGACAAAACAAACATGGGTAGTTATGAGATTCGGCTGTGAAATGATATAAAAGATTGTAGGAAAGGAAGAAAAATGCTTGTTAACAGCATTTTCTCTTTTTACAACAATGTGCTCTGATGCCTTTTTCCTCAGGATTGTTAAAACACGAGGGGTCTTTCAGTAAATGGCCTATGACAAATACCGAGCAAACGGCTAGTATTCAGTCTTGTCTTGTTTTTATAGCAATTTAATTTCAGCTATAGAGACGCTTTTATACTACTATTAACACTTTACTATACAGTCTCATGTTTAAGTCTTCCCAATGAAGAACGTGTCTGACAATAAAGCATCGTTGGAAAAAGAGAAAATACTAGTAGCCGTAATTTTCTCCTTCCCGCACTATATTTCCTCTATTTCAAAAACAACTGCCGCAACTTGTGCCACATATTCTTTTGTCACTTTCTGTCTATTTCAATAAAGAAAAGAACAAGATATTGTCTTAGTGTAAAGACTGAACATATAACATAAGGCGTTGAAATTTAATCGTCCAAATAATCTAAACTTTGGAACACTCTTGCCGCCATGAAGTGTGATACATTAAAAAAGCATTGCTAAAACCTGAAATTAATCTCCCAATTTTCTTTAGTGCGATGATCAAGCCGTTTATACGCAAAGTGGAAGATTTCTGAAAAAAAAAAACTTTTCAAAAGCGATAGACGGCGTCAGAGGTATCGAAATAAAAATATTTAAACTTTTTTGCGTTGCAAAATGAGGATAGATAATAAATAGAAGCCTCACCAGCAATT
Source organism: Tridacna gigas (assembly GCA_945859785.2). Lineage (NCBI taxonomy): Eukaryota > Metazoa > Mollusca > Bivalvia > Cardiida > Cardiidae > Tridacna > Tridacna gigas. The sequence continues at coordinate 11,273,669 of OX244028.2, forward strand.
GCCCTCTGTTCCTCATTGTTTTATTTATTGATGGAAAGTGAAATTTTCAATTCGATATATTTTTCAAGATAAGTTAATAATCCAAATCATAGTTCACCATACCAAAGGTCTAAATTACCACGATAATAACGTGTCTTAACTATTTTTGAGAATAATTTTACACATCTGTACAAATGCTAGCAAAATGTTTGACACGCCATCAGTATTAACGTCGATAAAATCGCAGCACAAAATCGGGGCCTCATTTTCAAAAGTAGCGATATGTTTATGTCAAACACTTGAGGCGGCAACAGATTATAATCTTAAACAGCAGTTGCAAACTATGACTGCCTGACCAGTAGATTTGTGATTAAGTGATAGGCACTTTTAATTTGTGAATCCTGCTTTTATATCGATTTCTTAAGCAGAATTTTGATGCCGTTTCGTATAAATATGGAGTGTTTATTTTATTACCAAAAGCTCTGCTGGTCTGTGACAAACCATGATCACATCGATCAGCAAATTGCAGTGTTGGTTCTTAGACAAACCAAGAATCTATTAATCTCTGACATTAAGGTAGATTCAGTTTTATTTTATTGCACAAAAAATAGGAACAGAAAATTCAAAATAAACTGACACTGTTCATGATCAATTCTGTAAGCTGTTCATAAAGCTGCACGTTCACAATCTTTCATATATGTTATCTTTGACCATTTTCTTATTGCAGAAGCAAATAGTTTGAAATACCCAGACCACAGACGATAGCCAACCCTCCTTAACAAACTGTAAAACATTTAGGAAGATTATAGATATATATATATCAATGGCTGAATTACGTGGATACGAAAGAAATTAGAGATAGAACAAATTAGAAACAAATCCGGGGTCAAACAGCAGACACTTTTAATTCATACCATTTAAAAGTGTGGATATTGTTATGAGTCTGATAATGTGTTATGGTGGAACATGTCAAAATTCCAGTCCCTTGCAGAAAAACAAATGTACTGTAAAACTACAAAAAAGTTGCCAACAGTCATTCTGTGGTGCATTGTCAGACTTATAATAATATCCATGCTATTTTAAGTTTTATGAATCAAATTCGGTTTTTTTATTAATGCAATGTTTACTTTTGACCGCCAGTGTGCCTTTATAAGAGGTACATGTATAGGCCTATAGAATACAGAAAAATGTTTTCTTAATTGTAGACGAGATCATTACGCTGTGAAGTGACCTACGTAAGTAAGTTACTTTTTCATTGTTATACAAGCTATGAGCATGTGCTTGATTTCGCCCTTCTGCACTGTCTGAAAGACACGCCAGTAAACAAAGCCCCTGAGGTGGAATGGATTCGAGAAGCAGCTGCAACCTGGGTTTTACTTGTTTTCAAATTCAGGTTGAGTCTTATTCTTGAAAATCCTGAAAACGATGAAATCGTGCCTCTATTTTCAGCTTCTGTGTCAAAACGAGGCTCTGTCATCGATCCTGACACCTTTTATGATGTTTGGTTGAAACTTAAATAAGCAAAATGGCAGATATTTCAACGCATCACTTTCGGAGACAAAATCGTAAAACACGCCTTTGAAATCGTCATCAGCCTACCGAGGATGCATTCATAGGTGTTTGGTACCACCTCATTACATCATAAGCCATTACGAACGTAAAAAGATTGAGTCAGGACCATGAACTCTGTGCAGTTCGTAAAAACACCATGACGTATTCGTAAGCAAATGGCAAACTTTCAATACAATATTTCCGTAGATAAAATTTGCAAAATCTGACTTTTAAAGTGTAATTGGCCATGGCCGCGGTACCTACACCGAGTTTAAACATGTTTGGTTCTAGCTATTACGGTATAAACCGTAACGAACGCAGTGTTTGGATTTGGAGTTTGTTAACTCTGAGCAGTCTGTAGAATTGATTACATTTTCGTTACCAAAATGGAAGGCATCTGATTGCGTTACTTTCTCATAGAAACTTGATGAGCACGAGTTTGAAAACGTTGTCAGCCTCGACTAGGTATCCAGGTTGAGTTAAAACGTGTTTTGTACCAGCTTTTACGTTAGACCTGTAAACATTTAAACGCTGAGTTATGAGTTAGAACAGTGAACTTTGTATAGACATTCTGTAAACATTTTTGCAAACTATTGCAAACATTTCAACGTATTACTAGTATCCTTTAAAACAATTTTTCTAAGGCCAGCTATGAAATAGTAGAAACAGAATTATTTCAGGATACGGGCCGTTTGCCCAAAACTTTATCTGTGGTCGCAAACGCATAGGTCACATACCAGTGTTGCATATACATTCCGGAGTTGCATAGCTCACATAGTTTTGTATATTACCTACTTTTGCATGGCTCACGTGCTTAATATGTCCGCCATATACTATATATGGCTCTACTTTGATTTATATATCACTGTAAGTTGCATGGAGCTGACGCACTCTTGTACAACAGTTACTATTGCACGGCACAAACACTTGTATGCACCACTTACTTATGCATGGCTGGTGTAAATCAATACATCACTCGGGGATGTATGGCTCACAAATTCTTATACAACACTTACTTTAGCATGGCCCAAACACTTTTACATGTCACTTACCTTTGCATGGTTCCCCTAATTTTATATATCACTCATTGTTGCTTCGCTCACAAATGTTGAAGTTGCACTGCCCGAATTTATCACTTATTTTTTTCTTTTTTATGTCACTTGATATTGCATGGTTCTTAAGACTGTATGTATCACATATCGTGCTCGTTTTAGTACTTTTATTTGTCACCTCTCGTTGCTTTTGATTTTATGGTGTTTAACATCGTTTCAATATTACTTCAGTTATATCGAGGTGGTCGGCGCACATATCCATAATTTCCGTGATATTCATTTAGCAGTACTTAGCACAATATCCCTCCTAAGCAACAGGCTACTTTCCCACATAACCATTGTCAAAACAATGACCAGCGATGAGAGAGAGATAAATCCTGTCGCAATGCCTATCATCAGTCCTCAGAAAGAAATTGGCCAAGCAGGAGAACTTCTTGTCGCAAGGATCCTACACTTTCGTATAATTTACTGTACCCTGGCTGATGAACTTTACCACTATGTGGTTCACATACTTTGTGCTCATATATTTATGTGATGATTTGCTTGGTATAATGCATAACGGAGATGTATTAAACCCCTTTTTGCAAGAGCATGGCTCGTATGTTTGGTTGCAATGATTTTTAAAAAGAAACTGTCAGACCTGCTCAATCTCGGTACCCGATAATATTCCTTTGTTATGTGCCTATATTTAACAATCAAGCTCACGTAACTCGATGTATCAGACTTTTTTAAAAGGAGAACACGAAGAAAAATTTAAAATTTAAAAAAGAAATATTAGCGAAAGGGCAAATCAACAGGTTTCAGAAAATGTTAATTTTAAAAACTACTTTTATCATTTGGTACTCTGGTAATGTTGTTATTCGAAAAAAAATCAGTATAAGTACTTTATTCCAATTTATATTTCTACTTATTACTTTTTATGACATGGCTTATTTCCCTTAGTTATTTGTTGCGTCGAGTTGCGTCCCTTGATTAATGACGTCATAGGCGTTGTTGTTTCAATATGGACGTTATTTACCATATCGACTTGAGCGATATTGAAGACGAAAAAATAGACAATTCTTGTCCAGTAAGAACCTACATGTTCGAAACCAGTTTCTAAAGAAAATAATACAGTTTCGGAGGATGAGAGGGTCAATGACTATAATTTTTCGTCTGTTGGTTACCATGAAAATGACGGTGTGATGTCGGACGTTTCGGATATTGCTTACTGAAGAATTGATTTATAAATAGTAGAATTATATATGTTGCGTAAAATTTCGTTTGAAGCAGTTTCGGTCGGTCGATGGGCAAAATTAAATAAAAAGAAAAAGGGTGATTTTCTGGATTGCTAATTGAAAAGCTTTTCAAACATTGGAAAAACCTTTATACCTTTATCCACAATATTTGCTATCCTTTCAAAGACAAATTTCGGTCCATATTTTATTTGTGACATTCAAATGATTTGGATTTGGACAGTTCTAAAATCTTATAATTTTGTATAGGGTTAACCCTTTACTCCCTTTACTAAACGGCAGACTTTTAGAGATGTCCACACTGAAAGTATTTTCAGACGACAAATGTGGCTTTGACAATGGGAAGGGTCTGACAAAGGGTAGAAAGCATTGTAGGAAAAGGAAAAGATGCTGAATTTCAGGAATTTCTCTTTTTCCAACCATATTCTCAAAAGCCGTCTCCGTAAGCTTGGTTAAAAATCCGGACTGTGAGGTAAAGGGTAAAAGCATTGATTTGTGAAGCTGGTCAGGAACATTCTGATTCCTATTAACTTTTTTCCACTTTAAAAAATCTAAATTGTCCAAATTGAAAGCATTTGCAAATAACAAATTTACTATGTTTCAAGTGATGAAGTTTGTCTTGAAAAGGATGGAAACACCGTCAGAAAAAGAGAAAATGCTGGTTACTATCATTTTCTTCTCTTCCTACAATGTTTTTCAATGCTTTCTTTCTTTGGGTCCTCAAAACTCGGGATTGCGTGATAAAGTGTAATTTCAGCAAAATGCACATCTGAATTTTTTTTCCATTTGCACACTTCTTTCTCTCTTCAGAGAGCATGACTTTTATCAAAAGTTCAAATTTCCCAATTTTCATGCTGGCACATGAAAAAAGATTGGTCTCAATAGTTTGGAAGATATCATATAGATGCGTACAAGAAATTCTTTGCAAAAAAAAAAAGAATTACATACAGGGGTTGTTAAAATGAGTTTCGAATCAATTTTCAACCAAACTGAAGAGAATGACACTGTTACAAACCAACATAACAGTGTAAAGGGGTGAGATATGCAAATGTTATGTAATCATTTCTTGTCTTGTTTTAGCTGGTTGGTGATAATTAACATTTATGACCATGACCGGGGAAGGAAGAGCCCGAGTTCACCCTTTACCAAACAAACCTAGTTTTGACTACAAGTGACCTTAAAAAGAAAGTGTTTGAAAATCATTGTGGGGAGAAACAGAAATATGCGGGATTTTCCCTTCATTTTCTAATATAGGGTTCATTGGCCTCCCTTCAAATGAATAAAAGAAGGCAAACACTTGAATTTTGGCAGGTCATTAAGAAAATGGTGGGGGGGGGGGTCCAAATTCAAGGAACCAGGGGGAGGGGGCGAGGCAAAAACCCTTCAAAAAGGTAACCAGCATTTTCTGCTTTTCCAACAATAACTGTTATCTTCTGAAAGACAGTTAACCCTTTACCACACAACCCCGACCATGCGGAATATTACCCTTGAAAACATCGTGGAAAATCGAGAAAAAGTTGGTAACCAGCATTTTCTCCCTTTTCCGCAATGGCAAATCTAATATTTTGCCGTTTTGTTTGGTAAAGAGTTATCATAAATCATATGATCAAAATTGAATTTGTTGTCTGAAAAATTTTGAATTCAGATGAATCTAAAATTTCGCTTTCTGGTAAAGAGTTACGCTTTGCCATATAACCCAACCCTCGAGATTAGACCTTGAGGAACAGTGCTTTTGAAAACGGGTCAAGCTAAAATACGCCACAAAACATTAATTTGAAAACATTTCGGAAAAAAGCCAGCTAGTTAGGAGCATTTTCTTCTTTTCCCACAGTAAAGAGATAATGCAGAAAACGGTAAAAGAGTACAAATAACAATTGATAATGTCTTCATTTCGAGAAAAAAAAAACCTCATGCTGAAGTTTCTTCTTGGAAATGGCTCTCGCGGAGTGTCTGGCTTTTTCCTCTCTCCGATATGGAGTTCAGAATAATATTGGCACAGCGTCAGGTTTCAATCGTAGCCTAAAATTGTTATTGCTAGATTTGGAATTATTAAAAACTGACTGTCTTCAAAGTGTTTCAGACCAGGGATCGTATATAACTGTAATTTACGATCCCTGTTCAGACTCAGTTTAGAATTATTCGTTGGCACAAAATCCGTCGTTACTGTCCGACCCCGGTTTAAAAGTTGAATCCATAGCTTTCTCCTTTTTAGTTCTCTTGGAAATTTAAACATACTAGTTCTATGAATTCCCGGATCGACGCTGGAGCCATAGGTTGCGCAAATCGTCATTTTTTCGGCCAAAAATTCCCATTTCACACTTGCATAACCGCGTCCGAATATCAGCATCCCTATATAAAGGAAAAAGACTAAGTGCCTCTATGACGTCACACAAGGACGGGAGGTAAGCAAATCAGAGGAAGTAAGCAATGTATCATTTTATGGCCGTACATCATCGTGACAATTAAACCGTGGCTTATGGTATGTACGCACAGATGTTCTACTGACATCATTTACAGATGATTGAAGGGGAAAAAAAGCTATGTAAAAAAATGGGATTTGCCCTTTAATCACTATATCTTCTTACACGATTTCCTCAGGTACACGGATAGGAAACTTCATATTCGGAGCCAATGGCTCCTACGAGAAAATGTTGGGTTGGTCTTCCGCTTCTTTCAAATTTCTTTACTTGTAGCGATTATAACAGTTCAAAACACTAATTCACGCTTTTAGGGCAGCAAACCTCTCCCTTATTTGCTACTTTAATGGCAATAATAGACTGAATCTAGCTTCTTGACGTATAATTTCGGTTACGGTCAACCCACGGCACAAATGATTCAGACAATACTGTATACGTTCCACGGCTTTCCGTAGTGTAGGAAACAGGTTGAAAGACTTGAGAATTGCATGGTATTCTCCTTTTTAGGAATTTCAAAGACGTAAGAACACATAATTACAAAGAATGAAAAGTTTACCTACTTTTCAGTTGTTTTTTGAGCCTACGATTTCGGAACAACATTTTCTCGTCGGAGCCATTGGCTCCGAATATGACGTTTCCTACCCCTGAGGTAGCCCCAGCATTTCTATAAGACCTTCTCTTAAAACATCCGGATGTAGCTGACGCAGCTATTATAGGGGTACCAGATTTGGAAGTAGGCGAACTTCCTAAAGCATTTGTTGTTAAACACCCTGGTTCATAGGTCACTGTGACACATATTATTGCTTATATACAAGGTAAAAACTGTTGATATTGTAGTGATATTCGAATTTACTTATTTTTTATAACCGTGTTTGGTTGTTTTATTTTCTACGTCGTTTTAACCCGCTACAGATATATTTTGGTTGTTTCGCGGAGACTTTGATACTTATACATGTTCTTATATTTCCTTAGATATCATTGACACAAGGTTCTTTCGTCCGTGGACTAATCGTACTCCCTTTCCTTTCCTTCCCTTCCCTTCCCTTCCCTTCCCCTTTCATCACAACAGCAGGAGGGCATGTCAGGTTCGTTGTCAAGTTTTTTTTGAAGGTCTATATTAATGTATTTCATTTTTCTTTAATGTACTTCCTCTGCTTCATGCTAACCATAACTCACTCTCTCACTCTCTCTCTCTCTCTCTCTCTCTCTCTCTCTTTGTCCTTTACACTTTCAGACCACGCGGCAGTCCATGAATGACTAAGGAGCAGGTCGAGTTTGTCAATGAAATTCCCCCCCCCCCAAAAAAAAAAAACTTTTCGAAAAAATTCTCCTTCGGCTTCTACGAAAAATTCGGAGCTATGCAAAATTTTAACCCGACTTCCATATTTACTGGTCATCATTACTCAATCCTTAAAGCACCAAATAAACCTTATCTTCTACTTGACTATCAATCACTCGGAAAGAAATTAGCCAAGCTAGGGAACTTCGAGTTTAGTGATCGTACTGTGATAAATTTGTTCAAGTTCACGTTTTCAAAAGGAATGTAGAATCGTTTTCTTTCTGCTATTCATAGCGTTTGACTTACTCGTTTGACTTATTCTGAGGCTGGGCTCGGCTAAGCTAAGACAAGCTAGACAGACAAGGCTGGGTGAGCTATATTGGGCTAGATTAGGCTTGGCAAGGCTAGACTAGTGTAATATGGAATAGGATGTGATAGAACAGGTTAGGACATGATAGGATAGACTAAAGGGTCTAGTCTACCCGAGGATAGATAGAACAGGTTAGGACATGATAGGATAGACTAAAGGGTCTAGTCTACCCGAGGATAGGATAGGTAAGAGATAGGTAATGAGTAGGCTAGGCTAGGCTAGGAGAGGACAGGACAGGACAGGATAGGCCATAATATGATAGACGAAGATAGGACAGGCTAGGATTGGATAGCACAAAATAGGCTTGGATGAATTGTGCTTTACGCATCTTTGTATAACATTTGAGTAACATCACGTCTACAGCTCACTTATACCTGTGTCCCTGTGCGTTAAAAAAAGCCAGACAGGGGCTCTACAATATCTTGTCAAAGGACATTCCCACAATAAACCAAGGACGGTGATAAAATTCAGAACGTTTGAATTACAAACGCAACAACTTGACATTTGAGCCACGCAGGACCTTGGAGATATTCACGACAAGAGTTACAGACATTGATTTCTTTAACTGATTTAATACAAACGTGTATCATGATAAACCTTACATAGTACAATACGGACAAAAACGTTAATTTTACGTTATCATGAAATAACAAAGGGAGGGGTTTCTTTTTTCTGTAACAACATTTTTAAACAGTGTCCTTGTTATACCATGCCATCTATGTTTCTTTTATTAGAACTACGCACAACTCTCTTTCCAAGGCACTGCTTACTTTCTCTCTCTAACAAACTTGATAAAATATTTAACGTCGAAATGTTCATTAATAGTTCTGTCTTAAATCTTTCTTTAATTTCAGATATTGATGATAAATTGACAACAATTAAAGAAATAGCAATTAGGGAATTAGTCGAAGATAATGATAAATTAAGAAAGAACCAATAATGATAATTATGATAATGATAATAATAATAATAAAAATAACGCTTTTGAAACCTAGTATGAAATATTGTTCTCCCGCAATATCTCTGTAAGTAGAAAGTAGTCCTCAGCAAAACTATTAATTCATTTTATCCCGCAGATTTATTTCGTCTTATAGCTGGCTACTCTTAAAATACATTGTGGCAAAAGGTGAAATTGCTCGTGAAGTCACAGGTATTCAAATGCTTAACCTCAATAAGAGATTTTTTTTAAAAGATATTTTACAAGATTGTTGTGAGGTCGTCTGCTGCAAGTTTGTTTCTGGGGATAATGTGCACATGCGTCCTCTAGAAAGCCTGAAAGAAAAAGAAAATAGAAAACAATTAAAGGCCCAGTGGCGGACAAAAGTAAACAATACGGGTGTTAAAATGCACTCAGATCTAAATCATACAAATAAAAAATATGGAAATTTTTGTGAAGATTACAATCTGTTATTGTACGGTCGGACCAAGTGTACTAGCAGAAAAAAAAAAATCAAAATTATGTCAAAAGTTGCCAGGTCGCTCTATTCTTTGTTTGATTTTTACCCTGATCTTAATATTCATTTTTCTTCCACCAGCTAACATTTGAACCGACTGTTCAATAACAAATTGTCATCCTCACAATAAATTCCATACTTTTAAAATGGAATGCTTTTTAATTGTAATGCATTTTAACACCCGCGTTGTTTAATTTTGGCCGCTACTTGGCCTTTCTTTAAATGGTTTAGCCAATCAGAAATTGCGTTATTTTCACTGAAAGTTTGAACTGGACTAACAAATGCAAGTTTAAATGGTTGGTGAATACGACCGCCCCTGGAGTGGTGTTGGGCTGGAGGGAGAATGGCCAACTTTCAGAACCATCGGCATCGTATCCCGAACATTGGTTAGGTTCTTGGTTCGAGTTAGTATAGTCAACATTTATTGCAGTCAACATCCTGTACTGTGCATAAGTTTGGGTCTGGATTTTGATGTGTATAGATAATCATCGGAGCCATCAACATTTTGTAATGACCACTAGTTCGGTTTCGATTAAAAACTCGCCGAGGCTGATTTAAAGCTTGGTGTGGTAGTTTTACAATCGTCGTAAAATCCCATTTATATTTGTACCATTGTTCCGATCGGAACAGTGAAGTAGAAATAGCTGATATTTAAGTGAGAGAGAGAGAGAGATATATATATTTTTACCCCTTGTCGCCACAGCTGACTGTCTCCACGACTTCCACGACCATGGACGGCCGGCCGGCTACAAGTGCACAGAAAATCAAATAGATTAGCCAGACTCCGGGAAAATCTCCACGATGCATGATACCAAGCAAGTCATCACATGATCGCATAATTAAGGATTCATAAAATCCATTTTGTAAAACTACCGACTAGATCATGAAGTACAATGGTCCTTTGACATGTAAAAAATTGACCTATAACAAAACGTTTCGGCCAATGTCAGTCCGCGCGGACGGCACAGGCTGACCTTAGTCTATACTTTTTGCAGATGCATTAAGCCCCCTTTTCATCGAGCATGATTCATATATATATATGTGTGTGTTCATGTTAGATGAACTAATTTATTGCGTTTAGTAAAAGAGCTAACAAGCGCTTTATCAAAATTTCGTCGCTGAATTGCTTAAAACAATGTACACTACACGCTAAAAAGAGATTTTTCCTGCATATCTAATATCACGGATGGATAAGTTGTAAGAAGGCTCCAGCCAATCAGAAAAGGTAATTTGTGCTCATTAATACAGAACTATTGATCTAATATGTAATCAAACATACGTACTCATATTCACTCGCTTCCGATGTTCTTCGCACCCATTCACGAACATACCTGTTTAAAGCGACAAAAGAATGTATCTGTAAGAACGAACAGTTGCATAGTCTCACATGTGTGTTCTTCCTATTGGGAATACCAAATTAATTCTTTACCGCACGACAAAACTTCAGACTTTTTTTCAAATTTTAAACATTATGTTGACGACATATCAAATATGGTTCAAATAAAAAAAATAGAAACATTGTGGGAAAAGGAGAAAATTCTTGTTACTGCATTTACTCCATTTCACCCATGGTTTCTTAAAAGCCCGCTTTCCCAAGAGTATCAAAGTACGAACTATAAGGCTAATAAACGGTTTGAGCAAAGCAAATGCTGTGAGTTGTTGGTATGATATTAAGTAAGAGTACTCATTGTCAACAATCAGTTTCTCTAAATTTATTGTACGTCATGTTCTACTCTTTATTCAGATTTTGTTTAATTAACTCCTTTACTAACTCATAAAAATTATACTTGTTCAGACTTAAATCATTTGCAAACAAGAAATTCAGCGTAGCTGAAATGATAAAATCTGTCTTTCAAAGTGTAGAACAGATTTTGGTAAAAGGAGAACATACTGGTTGCCATTATTCTCTCCTTTCCTCCTTTTCCCATAATGTCTCCAAACTTCATATTCCTCATGGTCGATAAAACATTGCATTTGTTGTTAAAGTCTAAAACTTTAAATACATTTTGTTTTTAAACTCATCCACTTGACCCTTGACCTCTTAGTATTAAGCACGAGGTCAAGAAAATGCTGGTAATTGAATCCACTTCAAAATACATGTAGTCAAATTCTTTTTCAAAGTTTATTGACCTTTTCTAAACTTTCTATTTCTTTTATTTCTTTAAAATTGAATCAAGCGTTTTGTCGCAAAATAACCGTTTTGAACTGAGTCCTTGACCTTTCTAAATTACCATAAAATCGAAGGTAAAGTTTTTACTCACGGTCGACTGCCCCTTTGGTCAAATTCTTCGTCCAAACTTTGTGGTCTTTTTCTACTCTTTCTGTAGTCATCTTCTGTTCTTGTTGATCGACTTCGGTGAACTCTTTGATCATCGTCATAGTTTAGAGGCACCCTTCGGGACCGCTCGTATCTATCGCTAGGTTCTCTGTATTCCGGTTTTGGTCGCGGTAGGTACAAGGGATTGCCGTATTGCGATGCGCCGTCATACTCAGGTCTGGGTGGCCTTTTGTAGATGAACAAAGTAAGAAAAAGATAACGGAAAATTTTAGATCAATGTGTAATTGTAATTTCCAGTGCTTTTTACTTCAGAAGCAAAGATAGTACACTGTCCACAGGGAGACTGAAATCATCTTTTGTTAAGCTCTTTACCAGGCGACAAAATTGAAAACTTTTCCAAATTGGAAGCCTTTGCAGACGACGAGTGGATCAAATAAAGGGATTTGTTTTTGACAGAGTAGAGAAAAACTGCTGGAAAAGGAGAAAATGCTGGTTACCAACATTTTCTTCTATTCCCACATTGCTTTTAAAAGGTGTATTGCCCCCGTAGCGCCGTTGGTAGGTGAACAGGTGGTCGCTGGTTCGAAACCCCAGCTCGACGAATTCCTTACCGGGGATTGATGATAGTAAATGCCACACGATTCATTCCTCTCTTACCTCTGGTCATTGTTTTGACAATGGTTAAGTTGGAAAGCAGCCAGTGGCTTCGGAAGAATACTGTGCTAAGTACTGGTAAAAGAAACTCCAGAAAAATATGGTTAAGTCCACTGGCCATCTTGGGAGTAATTGCAGAGATTAGACTAAAGCATTACAAAACAAAGCTTTGTCAAAAGTAAAGAACTGCGATTCCAGTTCACATTGAAATACTGTACAGGCAAGCTCTCATCATTTTGACGTTTCAAAGCCAGTTGTGTTTTCAGCACTATCTCTCTCACCTAGTTAGTTACGTCTTTTTCACACATTACCTCACAACCTTTCCTCGCCCCCCCCCCCCCCCCATCACTCGTCCTGCATCAGACTCCTAACCTCTTTCACCCGTTTCTGCCGTTCCCCATCAAACTCTCCCCATTCCCTCTTCTGTCACATTCGCCATATCCACTCTGTCACTCTCCCTACTCTCTATCACGCTATCTGCCCATTCCATTCCGGAACGCCGATCAGTATGCCGTCACGTTACTGGTCTGCCATCAGCGCGTGAGACAGTGTTGGCATTTGACCTTGAAGGGGAAGGGCTGAAGACTTAACTTGACGGCCCAATCAAAAGAAAGAGATGGTGACCCCGTGAGAGATATCGCATCAGGTTTGTTAATAAATTAATCCAATGGATTTACACTGCATTTAACTTACATGTACTATCTACTTCTCATTAAAACGGATTTTGGAAGATCAAATATGTGGATAATTCCTTTGTCGTTTTTGTTCTGTACAATTTCAGTTATATATGTAGACCAGACTTAAAGCTTAACTTTCTTCTTTGAGTGTCTCCTAGTTTAAGGACAACAAATTTATTAAACAAATGCAGAATATAACCTCCCTTTACTATTCATTACTTTTGTTTGGATGGTTTTTCACACCTGTGTTACATTCAAATCAGTCTTCGACCACAAGTCTTTCAGAGAGGGTCGTCAAGATCATAGCCGAGGGGTAGGGGCAGAGGAGAAGCAACAAAAATAAAACGGCTCTTCCCGTCAGAGACAAAAACGACAAGCCTTTTCGAGTATTTAAATGGAAAAATAATAACAACAATGATAAGAAGAAAAAGAAGGGCGACAGACGGGTGGACGGACAGATAGACAAACAGTGTCTGACAGACAGACGAGCAGACAGAAAGACGCATGGACAGACAGACAGACTGCGTCTTATTAACATAGATTTATCCTGGTTGTCGCGGGGTGTAAAAAAGGAGAGCATTCTTTCTAAAATGACATATCCGTCGTTTTTCTGCATCTGCTTCTCATGTTTTCAAAGAATCGTCCCTCAAAAATTCCTAATCACCGTCTTCTCGTAAAATTAATTTATGATGATTATGCCGCAGGTAACATTTGAAGTCACTGATCACGGACAAATAGCTTGTTATGCTCCTTTTCCCCAGTATGCCCAAAGTCGGTGTGCAGTGAAATGAGCGGCGCTGTCGGACCAGGTGGTATAATGCATTATTCCAAGCAAGTGGTTGCATAATATGGACCAAGTTTACCAAAATACCGGCTAATTTAATTGTTATTTGACATGCAGAAAATTTTCTTATTGCAAAAAGTTTTGACCATGGCCAGCCTGCGTGGACTGCGCAGGCTGACCTGGTCGATACTTTTTACGGATACACTGAAGCCCCATTTCACAGAGCACGACTAATCTATTGATACAGTAATTCTTTTACTCGTTATACTTTTGCAGATTTCGGTTCATTTTTTAAATATGGAAGAGACTAAACAATTTGTGCAAAAAAGTACGAATGGGGAAAAAGCGGTCATGTACATGGTAGCACACCAATGTATTTGGGACATTGAAAATATAGTAAAAATCGCTATCTTTGATTCTCTGCAGACTTCTATCGACAAATCCAGAGCTTTGTTTGTGGTTTCTATATATGTCCATTGGCCTAGAGAAGAAGCTAAAAGAAAGGCTTCGTTTACTGCGATTCCATATCAAACACAACTTCCTCTGAAAATTCACAGTGAAAATTTCCCCTTCTTTAGACTATGTTCCAGACACAAGCTCGGTACACAGGGGAAAAAAAAGAAACAAAATTGCACTCAGTTTCCACAGAACTCATCTAATCAGCAGTTCAATTTTCTCTGATAAAACAGTGCAGCAAAAGCGTTTTCTGTCAAATTCTCAAACGGGTCTTTTTTTACTATTACGACCCGAGGGCAGTTCGCAGTACAGTTTATATAGAAACTAAGGAGTCACACCACAGTATATAAAACCTAGGGTGCTACACCAAACGGTTTTTGCTACACTGAAAAAGGAGAGAAAATTACCATCTTTGACCCTCTGCTGTACGTCTATTGGGAATACCGCGGCTTTGTTATTTGTTTCTATCAAATATTTATCCAGTGACGTACACAAAAGCTACAAAAAAAAAAGGCACCTCAACAAATTGCGATTTTCTTTTGCTATTCCTCCTCAAAGACAACTACCCTTTAAAAGTCGGCGTGGAAAATGTCCTTCCGGCTGGTAGACAATGTACCCCTATGGAGTCAAGGTTAGAAAATAGTTCCTAAGAAATAACAACCATTCACTCATTTTCTACAGAAATCAACCAATTAACGCAAGCAACACATTTTAGACTTGTACTCCCACTTTCTCTGGTAAAAAAGTGGAGCAGAAGTGCTAGCTGTAAAATATTCATACATGACTACTTTTGACTAATACAACAGGAAGAAGTTTGCATTGTTGCGACACCCTGATAAGGCAAACGGACCGTGGGACATTTAGGAGCTTTATTTATACAAGAACGAAAAGTAGCAAAAAAACTAGACCGAGGATTACTACAAGTACAAAACGATACTGAGATTGAGGCAAAACAGGGGAACGCCATGTAAATATGCAATATAATTAATTACCCGACAGGAGTGCCCCTGGTGTAAGGTGCTGCCATCGACATTCGACTGTATAAGTCCCCGTCAATAGAGGACACGTCTCCTCCACCTCTATATCTGGGAAACAAATATTGAAAATAATAAATTTATCTATTGAACTATGTTTCCCTTATTCTAGGATCCTTAAACTCACTTTTTCTTTGCATGTACATTTGTATTGTGTTGCTTATGATACTTTTGTATGTGTACACTTTCAATACTTTTAATAACAATAATGATAAATTAAACATCCCCGAAGAAGACGAATGGCGAAATGTCTTATAAAAACTGAATTCACTATTGTTGTTGTTTTCAATTGATAAAACTTTGAAATAGTAACTTTTATGAATGAAGTACTTTTAAATATTTACACTAATGATTTCTATACTTTTGAATTGTTGAACTTAAAATTTCATCGTTGAAATGTTGCACTTAATGATCTGCATAATTTTGAATCGTTGCCCATGTGATTTACTGCATACTTTTGAATTCTAGGTGTTAATTGTCTTCCATACCTTTTGAATTGTATTATTGATGAATTTCATACTTTTGAAAAGTTATATTGATATTTTTTACAATTTTGAATAGTTGCACATGAAATTTCTATATTCTTGCATTGTTGCACTCATGAATTCCATACTTTTGCATCGATACCCTTGCTTCTCTAGAAAGTAAGAATTCAGGAGTATAGAAAAAATACGTGTTACTATTATGAGTACAGGTAACAAGTCAAAACGTTTCACATATTCATGTAGATCTATATAGATGTCTGGCACTCTGGAAAACTGGGGTTTGACAAACTTTGTAATGCATTATACCAAGTAAGCTACGGTATAGAACGGACCTATTTTGTGTAAAACCGGGTGAATCACGAGAGTTAGTTGTTCTGTGACTAGCGGAAAACAAAACAATAGTAAAAAGTTTCGACCCAGGTCAGTCTATGCGTACTGTGCAGGCTGACATGAATCGATGCTTTTGCAGATGCATTAAACAACCTTTTTACAAACCATGACTTGATCATGTTTCCAACATTTTTTAAAACATTTTTACACTTTTGTTACCAATAGTCTTGAACTTTTACAACAAGGTTTTTATACCTTCTGCTTTCTGGACGGTCGTTCATCATGAAAGCTTTATTCATTTCTGCATCTCTGCAAAACAAGGAACAAAGTAGGGAAAAAAGATAGTTTGTTTAAATCATTGCTACAAATTTACAAATTCTACGATATGAACAGAGAGAGAGAGAGAGAGAGACAGACAGAGACAGAGAGCGAACGAGAGGCAGGGAGAAAAGGATATTTGATTGCCGAAGGTGTATCATAACTAACCCCCTGAAACCATTTTGAAACAGATGATTTGTGAACACCCTTTTAAAGTACGAAGATGACTACCCACGAAGCTTTAAATAAAAATATTTGAATTATATGCATATTTAAAAAACTACGGTGAAAGGAGGACATATTTTTTGTCGGGCCATACTCTTTTCTCTTATCTTCTGCATGAAAAAACTTCGTCTGAAGGGTTTCAGTATGACCTAAGTAACGCTTGCTTCGAATAAAACAAATATATTTACAGTAACTGAAAAGATAAACAAAAATGTGAAAAAGAACAATTAATTAATAATGAGATGCCTACAATTGTCGACGACGTCTATCCTTGTACCAAACAGCAATTATCATGGCCACCAGTATTATAATGATCAATGCAGCGATGCCCGATACCACACCAATCAGGATTTTTGTATCATCGTCTGTCCCTTCATCTGCTGGCGCTTGTGTAGCTGTCGGCTCTGGAAGTATATTAAAACACATTTTTTTTTTTTCTGTTCTGTTCTTAAAAAAAAAAAAAAAAAACAGAATCGACCCCGGATTTCCTGATAAACTATTTATTGTCTTTACTACTGAGCCACAGAGGACTACTGGTTGGTTTCGGTTTAGCCAGTCAGAAATTGTGTTATTTTGAATTTTAAAATATCTCAGAGAATTAGACCAAGAATGTTGCTTAGAGTGGTTGCTGAATATCAGGGTCTTAACTATGTCTGTCTGTCTGTCTGTCCGTCCGTCCGCCCGTCCGCCCGTCTGTCTGTAATAGTTTATTGAATCAATTTTCACCATAACGGACAATTGAAACAAAGTCTATATAAATGTATCGCATGCGGGAATATTGAAAAAAACGTACACAGTCGATATCTGGAATACTTATTGATAAAGCCATATCATTTTCGGAAATACAGTTTTAAGGGAAGTTAGGTTTAGGCTTTACTCAGGTAAGTAAATTACATATGGGCCATGCTCTGGCAAAGGGAGACTTAACGCATCTCCGTGATGCGTAGTACCAAGCAGGTCATCTATTTTTGTCTAGCAACCGACTAAATCCCGGTGTAGAATGGTCCTTGGACATGCCGAAAATTTACCAAAAGTAAACTGTTTGGACCCAGGTCAGCCTGCGTGGACTGCGCAAGATGACCTTTGTAGATACTTTTTGCGAATGCATTAAACCCCCTTTTCACAGAGCGTGGCTCATATCATTTTCGGAGAACTGTTGCAAGGAAAGAGAGGGTTAGTTTTTTTTAATCCTATTACAGCAAATTAAGTAAAATATGATAAAAGAGTAGTCTGACAAAAGGACAAGTAAATTGACATGAATTTATTTTGCGTTTCTTTATTGTCGCCATAGGTTGCCCATGTGGTCGACACCCCTGGAAGACTGTTAGTTATGTTTCGGGGGATGGTGTACGATACACGACGAAACCCATACCCATACCCATACTGAGCTGCACCTGGTCATCTAACGTGCTCAGTGTACAGCACTGTCACGCGGGACCAAGGTTTAGTTTAAAGTCTCATCCAAAAGATTATCAGTAACTTTTATGTTGGCCATTATCAGTAACTTTTATGTTGGCCCGCTGCGGGAAATGAACACAAACTGTCCAGTATCCCAAGACTTGTCGATTACAAGTGTCATATTCTATCACTGGAGCTGCTCTAGCTGACACAACAAATGAACTATTTACCAAGAGTATACCCCCTTCCTCGTCTCCCTCTCTGTCTCTCTCTCTCTCTTAGTTACACAAGAAAGATTTTTGTCTCGAACAGAAAACTTGCATTCGATTTGTTGTACGCATATTTTCAAAACTTTAACTGTAGCCAGTGTACCTTTCAATGCATTCCGAGTACACGTATTTTCTCAAACGGCTCTAAATATAGAAAACTTTCCAAGCAACTTGCATCTACGATATGCTTTAGTAAATTTTTTTTTTAAAAAGTCCTTTTTAAGAGAGGGATGATTCCGTGACGATGAGCATTATTTATTGAACCTCGCATCGGGGAGATTTAGGTCACCCCAAACATGAGCCATGCTCAATGAAAACGGGACTTAATGCATCTGCAAAAAAGTATCGACCCACGTCATCCTGCACAGTTCACGCAGGCTGATCTGGGCCGAAACTTTTTGCTATTGGTCAATTTTCTGCATGTCAAAGGGGAAGTCTATATATGATTCAGTCGGTTGTTAGACATAGCGGCTTTTACGGGTTCAACATTAAGTAAAGACTTGTATGGCATAATGTATCTCGGAGATGCAATAAACCCCTTTTTGCTGGAGCATGGCTCAATTCAAACTTAACACTTAAGCTGCTGAATAAATGAAACGCAAATTTCTGCTCAATACTAAAAGGCCAAACATTGCGGTTTCAGAGTTGATTTCACCTGAAATAAAATACCGTATCGGACAGTGTAGATCAAAGATCAGACTGCACGTTCTGTGCAGTCTGATCTTGATCTACACTGTCCGCAAAAGGTCAGTGGGTCGCGATTAGCAGCTTAAGGGTTAAAACACCCCAGATTAACTCCTTACCAATGGACCAAATTTCAGATCGTCCGTATCGAAAGCATTTGCAAACGAAAAATCAGAATCGCATCTAATTGTGGCATCGTGTTATTACATGGGCAGAGAACGTCGCGGGAAAAGGAGAAAATGCTGGTTACTAGTAATTCTCTATTTTCTACAATGTTTTCCGACAATGTTTCCAAAAGCTTTCTTCGCAAGGGTCGTTAAAACAATGGATTCATCAATACTAGAAACAGTAATTTACATCCCGAAAGATTCACATACTAATGTTACACAATATATACATAGTAAAATTAGTGTTGCACCCCCTGTGTTTTTTACCGGGTTTGATTTTCTGACGTGAATGAGATAAAATTGGGTCGATATTAGAATTCGGCTGCTGCATACACCAACAGACTCGTCTTTTGCCCATAAAATGAACTGAACTGAGGTATCTCTTGACCTCATGGTAAGTGGGAATCTTTTGCCTAGATGTTGCTTTCAAATTTAAAAAAAAACGAGAAGCGTTTAAGTTTGGTTCAAACGGGGAATTTAATGTCGAAACAAAACTTACGACAGGTTGAAAGTGACCTGCAGAGAATGGACACACAAAATCAGGCAATATTGCGTACTTCCGCCCGGGGCATGCAAAACAGCTTGCAGTCTTTGTCTCCCACCTCTCACGAGGTTGAAACAGCTCGATCAGAAGCTGCTGCCATGAGGTTAAGGGATACCTCAGTTCATTCCATTTCACAGACAACAGACTTGTTTGTTCTTGTATACAGCAGCCAGATTCTAATTTCCAACCCATTTCATATCATTCACGCCAGAAAATTAAACACGTTAAAAACACAGGTGGTGCAACACTAATTTTACTATGTATATGTGAGCCATGCTCTGGCAAAAGGGGCTTTCATGCATCTCAGTGTTGCACTGTACCAAGCAAGTCATCACATAATTATGGATCGATAAAAGCCATTTTGTCTAACAGCCGGCTGAATCAGGAAGTAGACTCGTCCTTTGACAATAGCATAAACTTCTTGATCCAGGCCAGCCTGTGTTGTCCTCAAAGGCTGACCTGGGTCTATAGCAGATGCATTGAGCCCCCTTTTCACACAGCATGACTCGCCTGTATATTCTAAAGCTCATATAACTGTATTATACTTTTGTGTACGTACAGGAGACATCATATCGTGGTTGAATTACACCGAAAGAAAAAAAAAATGTCCGAAACTAAACCAAGAACAATATTGTCTTTGACAGTGGAAGAAAAAAATCAGGTATGTTTAAAGCGTGCGACGAAAATACAAAACGGTATCATCATCATCATCATCATCATCATCATTTTTATATATCGATAATAATCATCGCACTTTTGTTACGAGAAATGACTGAAATTTTAAATAACTTCTGTCATAACTTATAAACGGTAACACCGTGTGTGTTTATGAGGCATAGTTTGATTTTATGAAAAAGACTCGTCTATCAGTCATTTCAATACCTTGAAAAAATTGAAATTTTCTTCTTTTCCCACAATGTTTTCAAAAGGCTTCTTTCACAGGGTCGTTAAAAGTCGGGATTGTGTGGTAAAGGGTTAAATGATGGCACATGTATATGAAAGTGTGAGAAACCTTGTGGGAAAAGGAGGAAATGCTGTATATAAGCATTTCCTCCTTTTCCCATACAGTTTTCGAAAGACCATTTACTCAGGGTCGTTAAAACTAGGTGTTGTGCGGTGAAGGGTTAGAACAGTTGTAGAATATATTGGAAATTAATGATTGATTGATTGCATGGTGCTTAACGCCGTTTTCAACATTTTTTCAGTTATATCACGGCGGCCAGTGCACCTATCCATGCTTTCCTGGAGTTTTTTTTTTTACCAGTGCTCCGCACGATATTCTTTCCAAGCCACTGGCTGCTTTCCCACATAACCATCGTCGAACAGCGGTGAGAGAGGGATGAATCCTGTCGCAATGACTATCATCAACCCTCGGAAAGAAATTGGCCAAGCCGGAAATCGAACCAGCGACCTCCTGTTCTCAAGTCCTGTGCGCTACCGACTGAGCTACGGGGCCTGGCCTATATTGGAAATTAAAAATCGCAATATCACTGATGTATCTAGAATTACTAATATATTTCATCTAATATACCGGACTATAAAAATTAGGATTAATAGTTTGTATGCCTTTTAACTCTTTCCTAAAAAATTTGCACTTGATAGTAAAAATACCGCAAAGTATTGCGATTTCAAAGTTGATTTCACCAGAAAGAAAATACCGTATCGGACAATGTAGATCAAAGTTTAGGCTACATGTTTTGTGAAGTCTGATCTTGATCTGCACTGTCCGCAAAAGCGCCGGAGCCGCGTTTAGCAGCTAAAAGGTTAACATTTTAACCCTTTACCAGGCGACAAAATTTTAGCCTTCTCCAAATTGAAAGCATTTGCAGACGACAATTTCAATTTGGCTAAGATGGTGAAATTTTTCTTTGATAGGGTAGAAAACATTGTGGGAAAAGGAGAAAATGCTGGTTACCAGCATTTTCTCCTTTTCCCACAATGTTTTCAAAAGGCTTCTTTCCCAGGTGCGTCAAAAGGCGTCATTGTGCGGTAAAGGGTTAAATACAGATAATAATAGGCTTTATAATATTATCAGTTTTATACCATACAATCTCATGTTTTGTCCTTGATAAAAGAAGGCTTTTAAAAACATTGTGGGAAATGGAGAAAATGCTGATAACCAGCATTTTCTCCTTTTCCCACAATGTTTTCAATCTTTCCAAAATCAACTCTCCTATGATTTTATACTAGTACTAACTCTTTATCACGTTTTGTCCTTAAGAAAGGGATTTTCAAAACGCTGTTTGTAAAGAAGAAATAGCTGGTCACAGGCACTTTTTTCCTTTTCACTGGTGTTTTTAGGTCTTTCAACAACAGCTCCAACAATATGAGCGACATTTTATTGTTTGCAAGAAATTTCGATATAGACAGGATTAAATAGAGGATTTTTTTCCCGGTGAAAGATCGAAATTTATTTCATCGAGTGAACATCATCGGTAATATTTTCACGAGTACGTCATATTTCCCTCTATTTGAGTGGCACGCGCTGATTACCTAGGTAGTTTTTCGAGAAATATTGGTGGATTATGGTTTGATATTTCACGATTACGAGCAGTGAAAATACCGATTTTATATTCTCTAACTCTTCAGTTGAAGGCGGAAAGAGTAGTTCCCGCGCACTAGTTGCCTAGGAAATCAGCGCGTGCGATTCAAATGGAGGGAAATATGACGTAATTTACGCTATATTTCTCGCGCTTTACGTAATATTGAATGCGTTGTTATGTGAGGGAGGTATGCAGGTGATCTTGTTTGATCTTGATCTACGCTGTCCGCGAAAGGTACGTAAGTCGCGCTTAGCAGCCTAGGGGGTTAAGAAATTTGGGGCACAAAATATTCCAAATAATCGAAATAAACTGAAACAGTTTATGATCAATTCCGTGCGACATGGCTACGTGTTCGCTGGCGACATCTTTTATGTATGACTATTTTGGTCCACCAATTGGTTTAAAGTATTCAAAACACAGAGGACAGCCATTCCTTCTGAATAAAACATAATACAGCTAAAAAGTTTAGATTTTACCGGCCGAATTACAATGTCCATACATGGATCAATTGCTTTTTCAGTCTATGAGCAAAAAGAGTAAATATCAGAGTCAAGTCCAAACTTTAAATAGATTTTTTTTTTACGTTTGTGTTATTTAGAATTATTGGCCTATACAGTGCATTTGCTATTGTTGACGAAATCGTTTGGCTGTAAAATGACCTGGTTGAGCAAATTAGCTTTTCATTGTTTTATAGGCACTAGAAAGGTCATTCACCAAACAAGAATTACACGGAAGAGTTATGTTTCTGACAGAAGATCGCTATGAGCAGACACTTGATTTCGTCCTTTTGCACTTTCTGAAAGACGTGCCGTTAAACAAAGCCATTGGAGTAGAATGGACTCGAGAAGCAGCCGCCACCTGGGTTTTACCCGTTTTCAAATTTAATTTGAGCCTTATTCTCGTGAATCCCGAAAACAACGCTATAATGGCTTTACTTTCGGCTTTTGTTTCAAAACGAGGCTCTACCATCGATCCTGATGCCTTTGATGACGTTCGATTGAGAGTTAAGGCTAGACTGCTAAAAACTGTGGACGAGGAGGTTCAATTTCACGAGCGCTATCACATCGACGAGGCAATACACGTCCGTGCGCTTGCTGTTCACGAAAAATACCGTCAGCGTAGCATTGCTACGAATCTGGTAAAAGTTCATCTTGAGTTCTTGACAAAGCTTGGCATATCCCCACTCTATGTCAAAGCACGTGGAAGCTCCAAGTACTCGCAGCGTATCTTTGAAACTCTTGGTTTTGAGACGCTACACGAGTTGAAGTTTGGTGATTATAGGGTGAACAGTAAACTAGTGATACCTGACATTGGCGAGCATAAGTCCATAAAAACTTATGGCTACAAAGTTTGCTAGCGTACCCTTACTCGTCTAATATAGGCTATGGTCTTAGATTTCCACTGTTGATGAAAAGGGACATTTTCTTAAACTCAACGGCCTTTAGAAACATACAGAAAGCTAGGACAACTTTGTATTCGTTACAATTTGGTTTATTCAAAGATCTAATTCATGCTCTGTGGAGACTTAAGACCAGGTGGAGGCTAGTTCGAATTCGACCAATCTCTTCCCGGGGATTGATGATAGCCATAGCGACAGGCTTCGTTCCTCTCTCACGGCTAATTAATGTTTCGACAATCGCCATGTAGGAAAGCCAATGGTTTAGGAAGAACATTTTGCGAAGTACTGGGAAAAGAAATTCCAGGTTTATTTTCTACATGTCAAAGTACCAGTCTACCTCATGAATCAGTTGGTTGTTAAATAATGATTTTATTGATCTATAAATATGTGATAACGTGCTTGGTATCATGGATCACGGAGATGCATTAAGCCCCATTTGCCAGAGCATGGCTCGAATGATAGATAGATAGATAGATAGATTTTATTGACTTATACAAGTACATGTATCTCGTCATATACAATAGCAATGATAAACATGAACAACCGATAATAAACCAAGGGCAATAACTGCTACATGTCTTTATTATAAACATGAAGAATCTACTCTGTACGAGTATGTGAAGCGGTCAATTTCGTATATATATATTTTTTTAAATGTGATATTTCCGTCTCAATTTTTTTCAAATCCCCTTTTATAGATATGTTTTCCTTTGTCTTTTTCGTATAATTTTGAACCAAATGTATTGATCCAGGTTAGTCTGCCAGTCTGCGCATGCTGACCTTGGTCTACACTTTTTGCCATAGGCATGTTTTCTGCATGTCGAATGCCCATTCTACCTCATGATTAGAGAGTTTTATGACAAAATGGCCCATATCATACGACGATTTGGTCGGTATCATGCGTTGCGAAAACGCGTTGAATTCCCTTTTCCCAGAGTGCCACTCAAATACTACTATCTTACAGTATTCTATATCTAACTGAGTCATGTTTTGAAAAAAGGGGGGCTTAGCTCTTTACCAGACGACAAAATTTTAGCCTTGTCCAATTTGAAAGCATTTGCAGACGACAATTTCAATGTAGCTCAAATGTTGCAACTTTTCTTTTATGGGGTAGAAAACATTGTGGGAAAAGAAGAAAATGCTGGTGACCAGCATTTTCTCCTTTTCCCACAATGTTTTCAAAAGGCTTCTTTCCCAGGGTCTTTAAAAGGCGTCATTGTTCGGTAAAGGGTTGATGCATCTCCGCGATGCATTATACCAAGCGATTCATCACATAATTATGGATCCATAATTTTGTCTAATAAACGACCAGGGTCCGTATTCACCAACCATTCTTAAGAACGTTCTTTGTCTTGTTCTCCATAATTTTCTACATTTGAAAGTAACACAACTCCTGATTGGCTAAACCATTTGGTTTAGCCAATCAGGAGTTGTGTTACTTTCAAATGTAGAAAATCTTGGAGAATAAGACTAAGAATATTTCTAAGAATGGTTGGTGAATACGGACCCAGGGTCCATTTGAAAGTAACACAACTCCTGATTGGCTAAACCAAATGGTTTAGCCAATCAGGAGTTGTGTTACTTTCAAATGTAGAAAAT